>JACXSJ010002267.1:13867-50482 GCA_014851325.1 Pentalonia nigronervosa | reverse complement strand
ATTTATCATCTTTGGAGCCAGATTTAAAAAAATTAAATGTTAGTATACAAGCCTAAGGATCTCATTAAAATTAAACTGTAAAGTTAATTTTTTTTTATGTGTATGTTATGGTCAAAGTGTATAATCGGGCATTGTAGTACAATGCCTGGAAAATGTATACAATGCCCAATTTCAATGGACAATGTGGAAAATGATACACTTTGCTCGAGCATTTTTCAGAATGACCAAAAGATAGTAGGTAATTACAATTAAAAATATATAAATATGAATGTTAATAAAAGTGATTGAAATTTTAATTAAACTATTTTTTTTTCTATCAATAAAAAAACTGTTTTTGTTTATAATTATTTATTTATTATTAATTTTTTCTATTTATTTTTGCAACTGAAGTTATCATGGCATTTAGAAATACATAGTTTACCTGCTGCCCTACACTTGCATTTATTGATCTTACATTGCTGTTTACAGTTACACCTGTCATATCCTTGACCACCAAGATTTGAAAATTTTCTAACCGTTTCTTTTAATGATATGGAGATTTTATTGGTACTTTTTCAATTTGGACAAACGACTCTTTGCATATTTCAAATTCGTTTCTAGTATAATGTTGTTGAAGTTTACCTTCAGTGTTACCAATTTCATAATTATTGTTTTTTACTGAAAAAAATCAGGTTTTAGTTATAACACGATAAAAAATAAAAATATACCTATAGGTATAATTCATTATAAAAATTACTAGATATAATGACTTATAAAATGGATCGCAGATCACTCTGAGCTTTATCAACATCAGGTATTCTAATTTTAACACTTACCGCCAATTTTGTCTTCACGAAGTCGATTTTCTGAGTTAGTCTTCATTTTTGAAGCTTAGACATTCAAATTATGCAACGATTCTCTTCTTTTTTTTACTATTGTTTCCTGCCTTGATTGTATAATAACAGCTGGTTCTTCGCTAATATTGATATTTTCTTCAGAAAACGTATCAATAGATTTTTTTTCGTTTTGTTTCTCAGCATTTATTTCATGAGTGGTCTTTATAGAATTCAGTGCGGTTTTTAAATTTTCATCAGATTTGAATTTATGTATAATACTTTCTGATAGAGAAGTAAATTTCAGTCCTATTTTTGCACGTGTACCAAACATAGTTTCGTAAGGAGAACACTTAATTCCGTGATATAAACTTTTGTTTTTCATAAATTGAACAAATATAAGTCTCTCGCTCTATTTATTAGTTTTATTATTTGTTAACTAGATGTCAAGCATATTTTCTATGTCCTGGTTAGCCCTTTCAATGGAGCCCTGGCTTTGTGAATACCGTGGCTTTCCATGTACGATTTTCAGTTCTCCCCACATACTGCATAACTCTTTAATAACCTTGTTAACAAATTCTCTACCATTATCACTTTGTAAGATGCATGGAGCTCCAAATGTAGTAAAAATATCAAATAATATATATGCAACTTCTTCTGCACGTTTGTGTGTTAATGGTTTAAGTAAAACATACATTATTAAATGATCTGGGTAAACTAAAATAAATCAATAATTTTCATCAGGTTGAGCTTGCATGTTAATAAATTTACTCGACAACGAGAATTCATTTCTGAAGAAATTATTGATTCAAATACTAGATCTTTTATCACAGTTTTACCTTTTCTCTGACACAATTCACATAGATTTAAATATATCATTAAACATTCCCTAGTAATATTTTTATATTTTGCGTTCAGTTCATGTTCCATTTGGTTTCTACCTCCATGTTCAGTTTGCAAATGCACGTCATGAATTATTTTATACAACTCTTCGTTATAAACATAATAGTTGATAGTATTTGGATCAGTTACCAGTACAATTAATTTATCAATATTACTTACATTTATTATATCATAGCCCTTCAATAACTTATAATCATTTGGTTTTAATTTTGCTCCACTTTTTAACCATTTGACTTCTTTTAATACTACGTTGTATTTTACTTTACTTAAAAATACATTATTTGAATTTTTTTCACTCGGAAGAGTATTAAATTTTTCATAAAATTTTAAATCAACCATTTTAAATACTATGAAAAATAAATGTTTTAAGAAAATTTAAAGTAATAATAATATGTGTTTAAACACGACCGATCCGTTAAATTATGTAATTACAACTGATTGGAAATTGTATTTTATATTTCTGGTTTAGATTATAGTTGGCATACCCTCTGATAAAATTATCATGTAACAATAAGCTATTAATTATTATTCTTACTATATTATTACAGATATCGAAACCATATGGGTACAGTATCGGTTGTTATAATACCTACAGTCATTAGTTAGATACCATCGTGGAGAGAATGTAATCGATAATCGTTATTATTGTAACGATAAAGAAAAATTATAGCTTATACAGACGTGGAATCGCGATAAACTTACATTGCCCACAGACAATTAAGCACTATACAATGCCCGGGTAAAGTAACCAAATTAAAATCAGATTCAGTTTTGCCTAAATATGACGAGCATTATGCACAATGCCCAATTTATACACTTTGGCCGTAATATATACATATTGTATGGCGCATGCTGATTAAAATAAGTATATATTTCCAAATTTTCCATTATCAAACTTATTTTATAATTTCTTATCTATCTCGTGTAAAAATATAATATGAAAAATTGACATTTGGGGATATGCAAACAGTGGTGAAAGGTCAAAACGTACGTAAATAAAAAAAAAGATTAAAAAACGCTGGTTTAGTGGATAACTTCATTCATAATTCGATAATTTCTAATTGCACCAACTGACTACGTTATACGTCCACGGTCTCGTCGTAATCGCCCGCATTTTAAATATTTTCATTTCTACTAATACTATCTTCTAGTACTGTTGATATAAAACAAACGACAAATGTCTTTAATTAGAAAATTTAATATTTTTTTTTACATTACAGTCGAGTGTTGACGTTTAGTACCTTCTCATCGTTTGGATGACCGCAGAGAGTGGAGACTAGAATACATAAATACTGGTTAGTGGTCACATATCCACAAACTCAACATTGATACATCAAATTTTACATTGATACATATTCGTGTATGTAATGTATAACGTCGAAACGCATCAGCCATATACGGTAGCTAAGTACTTTAATACTTAATTCAAAATTCAGTAGCACTTAACAGTTAACACACAAGCTCTGTATTATATATTAATTAAGGGTATCGCAGCACACGTATTTTTCATACGTTATAGACCAATAAGCATCAGTAAATTACACAAACTTCCCAATATCAGATTTTAATTTTTAATATATGTATGAGCTCTGTGACAAAATATTTAGGCTATTTTTAAATAGAAAAATTGATTCCTAAATAGTCTAGTTTAGCAACTTATGAATTCAATTATTTTTTCGAAATTATAATCGAACTTCAGAAAGTATGTTTAATTTATTACCGGTTTTAGTATACCAAAGTTATGCAAAAAAAAAAAAAAATTATCACAACGCATTGATATGTGCATGCGCACGCGAGAGTTTAAAACGATAATGAATTACATACACTATAATGTTTCTTTACTACTTATATAATATTAACACGGCCCAAGTGTAAACGTCATATAAATTGTCTAAATATTACTCCTTAAAACATGTTACGCTCCAGCTCCCTTAAATTAATTTTACTACGAGTAAAACCGTTGGTTAAATTAATTATTGCAAACATGTAAACATTAGATTTGAGAATGTCATTATGCGTATTATATATATATATAAGAATACATTTTAAAATTTTCAAGTAGGTATTCACTTCATATATGTTTAAATAGCAAATTAAAATACAACAAAATAACTATATAACTAATTATTGTTATTTTTTATTTTAATATTTATTATCCTCCATATTTGTACATAATATGTTTATAAAAAAAAAACAGAATTCATATGTTTTTTTTGATTTTTTGGTTACAATATTTACTATTTACCAAAAATCTTGTTTTAAATTTTCACTCATCAGCTATACAAATTGGAAATTTTATACATTTTTATCTACAAAATAATTTGCAAATTTGAACTTTAAATGCTTATAAAAAAAATCATTTCTATGCATTTTTAATATTTTTCAACTACTAATTATAAAAATCTTGAGGAATTTTGTATTAAAATATCAAGCCTTTTGATCCAGCAATAATATTTTGATATTAAAAATATAAAAATTAAAAATTTCAATTACTTATAAATATCTAAAAAAAAATCCAAATATTTTGAAAATTTTACAATGTACAGAAAAAGTTTATATTAATATTTAGGGAGATTTCAAGTATCTACGGTTAGTTGTTTTTTGAATTGCAGCAAAAAAATAAAATCGTTGCACGAGAGATCGTTAGTTTATACAGGTGAATATCCTGTCTAATTTTAAATGCTCATAAAAAATAAGTTTGACTTTTCGGTAAACTTTTTTTTTTGTGAAAAGTATAAAAACTTATGGGAAATCTAGTATTAAATGTTCATCACCTAAAAAGGTTTAAACAAAAACATTTTTATGAATTTTTAAATCATATTAAATTGCAAATTTTCATGATTATGAAGTATTTTTTCGAAATTCTAACTTTAGACGCTCATGAAAAAGTATTGCAATTTTACGCTTAATTTTTTGAAAAACAACACTAATAAAAACTTATAAAAAATCTTGTATAAGATTTTCAAATTTTTTCATAGAGCAAACATTTTTTATCGACAATATAAAAAAAAAATTAAAAATTTCTGAAGTCTATAAATAGCTCAAAAAACGTTGAAATAATATGAAAAATGTATGGTCTATAGAAAATGTTAATTTAAACATTTGATTAATATTTCATGTATCTACAATAATTATTTTTTGTCTTACACCAAAAAACCAAATTAATTTTGAATTAAAATTCATATTTTCCTTATTTTTTTTTTGTTTTACCCAATGTTTTTTAAACATTATTAGGAATTTTCAAAAATGACATCTTTAATGCAATAACTAAATTTACTTTTGAACCAGAAAAGTTACTGAAGTTGAAAATCGAAGCATTATTTCGACTACTTATCGTGTAAATAGACAAAAATAAAATCTCTATCATTGCAAAATGAATACATTCGTCGCCCTGCTTAGAATCTAAAAAAAAATATTAAATTAATTAAATTATACTCTAATATATTAAAAATATTAATAATCGATGATTAGTTAATTGAATAATTGTGATTTTAGTTACAATCCACTCTTTCATAATGTACACTTTCTAATAATAAAGATAATTTTGACAGTGAAAATTTATTTGAACAAATTTATATATATATTGTATTTCAATATTTTAATATACAAATAAATTATAATGGATTTATTATTTTTGAGTGAAACAAATTAAAAATTTAAATATTATAAAACCGTTGATTTTATGTTACTTAAAAATCTGAGGACTTATAAAGCTAATTTATGTTAATATTTTAAAAGTTAAATAATTATTTATTTCTGTTAAATATTCAAATAGTTATATAAGTCTTTAAGTATTCGGCAGCCAGCAGGCTAAAATGAGTAAAGGAGAGAATCCAGGTGAGTGAGCGGGTAATGACGGGGATGAATACAGTGAGATACTGTAAGTGTATACCAAATATATATATTAGGTATATTATATAAGAAGGGTGCGTTACGTTTGCGTATAGTAGTATCATAGTGATACTATTGCGTATGGATCTTTTTCATTATTATGATTGCGTATATTCTACCTACCTAAACTTAATGCAACGTTGCCGTTGTTCAAAATCATGAAAATTTGTATTATAACTTATTTTAGGAAATTATTTAAATTTGATACAATTTCATAAACGTTACTGTGACTATTATTCTCAGGCCAATAATTTTCGATAATCTATAAAATACTATAAGATAAGATTAAATGCCGATTATTATATCGGATTTTCTGGTGTGTTGCACTTTAGCATCGTTATATTAATATACGACCAACTTGTCATTCGATAAGTCACTGGTATTAATGTTAGTGAGTAATAGTGCGGGATTTCATGGAGAATTCTTTAAAAATTATAATGTCAGAACGTGGGAAAGAGTTAGCTGTGGTTTCTTCACATAAAATATCGTTTTATAAGAAAACGTAAAGACAAATTGTTAAAATGGATATATTGTAACCAAAGTCGTTATACCAGCATTTCAACTGATGCAAAAAAACTCAAGTTAATATGGTAATCGGTGAGCATAAGCATGAAGCACCTCAAAATATTGAGCACCAAGTTCTCAGTGAAAATTGCAAACGAAAAGCCATCGATTCAATTTCAATTCGACCAAGCAAAATTATACGAAAAGAATTACTGAAAAATTTAGGCACAAATATTGTACATAAGAATATTTCTTTTGTCCCAAAAGCTATGCATATAGAAAGACGGAAAGACTTTCTTATATGTCCAAAATCTTTTGATGAAGCCATAGATAAAATTTAAGAAATGCAAAATGATGATATCTTTAAATTTAATAATAAAAAAAGTATACACATTTCGATAAATAAATCATTTATCTGTATTACGACTGAAGACAATTTAAATTTTATGAGTTCTTGCACAAAATATTTTTCAGATGGCACATTTCAATTCGCACTTAATTTTTTTATACAAATGTATACTGTCTTTATTAAAAATGGCTTTTATTTATTAAATTATATTATTATTATTATTTCAAATTAAATTAAATTTAGTAGTATGTGTTGGCAACGTTGCATTAATTTTCGTACGTAATCGTTATGTTTTTAAGGCCTAGGTGGAGAAATCGTACGCAATAGTCCAAACGTATGCAATCGTTATATTAAAAGGAACAATCGTGCGCAATCGTATATCACTGATATAAGAAATTTCAAACACCATTTGCACCCATGTAATGTAAGCAATAAGTATAATATTTTATATTAATATGTATGTAATGTATATTTTATATTATATTATCTTAATAGTAAGTATAAAAGACAAAACTTCGATGAAATAAACAATATCTTGATTAAATATTAATATTGCAATTTGCATTTAGATTAAAGTTTATAATACCTGCATTTAATTAGTTAATATAAAGGTTGTATGTTAGGATTAAATCAGCCAACTATAAGTCGTCTATATAGTTAAAGACTTTTATACTTAAGGGTCGCAAGTATTTTATAGGAATAGATCGCTTAGTATGGAATTAGCTATTAGTTTCACTTCAGTAACTTCTATGAATATACTATGCAATTTAACGCATACACGATAAGATAATTTGTATAATATATCATAGCACGCCCTAGTTAATTTGACGACAAAAACATGTTATATATTGGTGTATTATATAGATACCTACCCGTTCATACTTTGTAATAAACCTTGAGCGCAATCCAAATATTTTCCATACGTGGTCGAGATGGAAATGTCGTCTGTATATCTGTGGCACCAACGCCATACCACGATCATAAATTGTTTTGATATCCCCCACCCTTTTATTATTATTATTTCTTTTAAAATACAGTTCCATATACACGTACGTCGTACATATTCTAATATGTATATTGTATATAGATAGGTTTGTGAACAATCAAATTGGTTCTCAATATTATAGAAATTCAAAACCGACCGTTAAATTGCAGGCTCCAAAAAAATGTATTTTTTAATTGGCACTCAAAACCGTTAAATAATATCATTTAACAACTGGTTCTCAAAAATGCACTGTGTAATTAATTGCCAAAAATATTGGTTTTAAAATAATAAAGATCTTCAATATATTATAACATAGTGTTCATCTGTTATTAAAATTATTATAGTTTGTAAAAAGCTATAATCAAAGGTGGAAATCCATTAAAATTACAGGGTGGCTAAAATTTTTAATATCAATGTCAGTGGAAAAGCTTAGATCCCACACAACTAAAACGTTGTCTGTTTGGAGGGGGGAAGGCTTATAGGATATTTGGGTAAAGGAGTTTAAGCCCCTCTCCGATTTCCGCATATAGCTCTAATGCAGTGTTTAACTGTGATAACATGAACTTTTAGATTCTGAGCGGAGCAATGAATGTATTGATTTTAAATGTATTTTTTTTTGGGTCTGTCATCATATTTTAGAGCAGTAACAATGTTTCAAATTTCTTTATCAGCATCTTTTTGGAAGGAAAGTGAATCTAGTTGGTACTTTGAGGTGTCAAAAGTAAAAAATTGACAATAGTTTTCAAAAGCGTCGGGAAAAACAAACAAAAATTTATGGAAAAACGGAATTTTCACGCAAAACCAATTTTAGACAAAATTGATTTTGTTTTTGGTGTTACAAAAAATAATATTCGTATACACGAGATTTTCATCGAATGTTTAAAATAGCATTTTTAAACACTATACATTTATCAATATATTTTGACTCTTTTTGAGCTATTTATAAGCATTAGAAATTTTTGGATTATTTATTAGTTTTTTTTTTTACTGTTGATAAATATTTCTCTGCTTGCTCAAAAACTTTAAAATTTAATACAGGGGTTTTTATAACTTGCTGTTGGTGAAAATTAAAAGAAAAATTGAGCGGAATCTACAATAGTTTTTTATAAACGTCTAAAGTTATAACTTCGACAAAATACTCGTAGGTTGAAATTACGAAAATTTGCATTTTTTTTTTTGATTTAGAAATTTATAAAAAGTTGTCTGTTTAAACTTTAAATTAGAAAATATACCCATAAGTTTTTGAACATTGTACCTTTCACAAAAAAAAAGTTTACTGGAAAGTCAAACTAATTTTTTATGAGCGTTTGAAAGTAGACATTGGATATTCACCCATAAATTAATGATTTTTTAGAGAACAATTTTCTTATATCGTTGTCATTCAAAAACGAATAACCGTAGATCAGCGGTTCTCAACTTTTTTATATCCACGTACCACCAACATAGTTTGAATATTTTTAACGTACCACTAATAATAATAACCTTCTTTTATTTTGCTCATCAAAAATGTATATGTATATGTATAATTCCACGCCGTCAATATATTAGAAGATTTTCTTCGCGTACCACCTGTGAGTTTTCCGCGTACTACTAGTGGTACGCGTACCATAAGTTGAGAAACGCTGCCGTAGATACTTGAAATCGTTACAGAATGCTGAAATTATAATTTTCTATACACCATTAAATTAAAAAAATATTTTGACTCTTTTTAAGCTAATTATAGAATGTAAGCATAAGAAAATATCGATTTTTATAGTTTTTTTTTTCTATAAATATAAATAAAAAAAATTTGTTAGTTCAAAAAGCTTGAAAATTCAATAGGTACAAATTTCCTCAAAAGTTGTTATAATAGTAGTTTAAAAATACATTTGCAAATTTTTTTTATTAGTATTTAAAGTTCAAATTTTGATCAAAGTTCATCAAAAGCTCGACATTTTGCAAATTATTTTGTAGCTTGAAATGTATAAAATGTTCAATTTTTATTGCTAAGGATTGAATATTTAAAATAATGTTTCTCGTAAGTAGTTTATAGTGTAACAAACAAATTAAAAAAACATGTTAACATAGTTATTTATTTTAACATGGTATTTTTAACATAGTTTCTTTTTATTGAGATTATAAGTTCAAATTTCATTAATTTGAAATTAGATATTTAAAAACGAATAATAACGATGTTAGTTATTTATTTGTAATTTAAATATATTATTTGCGGGTACTTGAAATCTTAAAGTAAATTTTTATATTATATACACATAATGACATTTTAAAATGCAATGTTTTTATGAAAAATTATTCAACCTACTTGTTTTTGGGGAGGAGGGGGGTCATAATATTACATTGGTTACTAGGCCGTTAGTTTACAATGTATTAACATATATTGTACATAATACTTTATGGTTGTGTTTAAACTATTATGTAAATAAACATGTTTATTAGGTTATATAATTTAATTTCCTTTAAGAAGTTGTTAATATTTGATTGGAGTTCAGGTGTAAGGCTTCACCTAGTAAATGTGGTATGTGGTACCCACTTGCCGACCTTTTTTATTTTAACACTAATGAGACAGGTTTGAACGTTAAAATATCGTTTGATATCGATAGAAATAAAATTGTATTAGATAATATAAAGATTATACCTACCTAAAATCTAATAAGTATTATTTTTGGCAATTAGACAATGTTTACCTAAATTGTACCAAGACATAATAACTTATAATATGCCGCAATGAACAAAAAATTAGGAACCACTGATCTAATGTAATAAAATTTATCATAAAAAAATTCGAGATGAAACATAATTTTTTGAAAATCAAATTTTCAATTTTAATTTCACAATTTCAATATGTAAAAATATTAGCCAACAAGTACATATAAGCCGCTAAAAACAAATAAATTTACTATTTTTAATTAATATATTTTGTAGAATCTAATTTACTTTATTTATATTATTAGTTTTTCTATCATTATTTATTTGACTATTAATTCACCTTTTTTTAATTTAATAATATTATTAAACAGTGATGTCAAACGACACGTGAAGCGTTTAGATTTTCCCCGATTTATATTTTTATATTTGGTGTTTTTACATTTAAACGCGATGATATTAAATTAAATTTAAGATAAAATTAATTTTTTTAAAACCATTTTATAGTCAAAGTATTTTTAAAATAAATTTATTGGTAGCCAACTAGTAAGTCATAGACTAGGAGCCAATTCTATGTTACATTTTATGGGTAAAATATCGATTACATATATATTCGGAAGTCAAATCAATTACTTACTCTAATAACTACCATTTCTGTATATATTCTGATAGTGATTAGATTTATATACACTTCAAAGACAAAGTACTACTATTTTTTGTGGCTAGGTACCTAACCTTTATTGTTTTATTTTATTTTTTATACCACAAGGAATCACAAGTAGAATATTTGATATTCGTAACTGCAGTGGTCCCTTACTTATTTAAAAGGCCAGGCACGTAGCTTGAAAATATTCCCAAGAGGGCCGATATTTTTTGGCCTATGTATCTTGATCCTACTCATAGTTCACAGACTCACGCAGGCCTTTGTCCTCCTTCCCTCGCCTACATTCCATGGGATTAATATAAGTTTCGAGGAGAAAAACAAAAATTTTAGTTTCAAGTGTGTTAAAGCTATTGTCCGGCCAAAGAAAAAATAACACATATAGTATGTATTTTTAGTAAGTATAAAACCTAAAATATAACTATTTTGTAGATGTATGTGTGTACGCCTATCAATTAAAATTTAAAAAAATGCAGTAAATATGCATTCTATATATTAATTTATTCCGCAAGCTAAGTACATCATAAAATATATTATTAATTAAATATTGATAAAACTAAAGTAAAAAAATCTTTTTCTATTTTTATGATTAGTTTTTTGTATCCATTAAGATTTGGAATTGGAAATCCATTTTTACCTTATACATTCATAAAGTATTAATGTCGAAAATACTAAATAGCATACCTATATTACATAGAAATGAGAAGACGCGAACCATCTAGATTCTAGACCTACTGATGCGATCATCATTATTTCACGATTTTTTAATTAGTATTACGTTTTCACCAATCGTTATAAAATAGGTAATAAACATTAATACTTTTTTATGTGATTTTATCTTCTTATATTAGGTTTCTTATTTGCATAGTACATTTTTTTTAAAACTATTATACTTACACATAATATCGAAAGTTTATTTATATCCACTTTTAAGTGATGTAAACCACAAAGTAAATTTAAGTTATACGTGAAAACGGCCAGGTAGAATAAAAATATAAACAAAAAAAAATATGAATTATATATTATTAAATCGACAAAATATTAAATATTTTATCAAGTGAAAACAATTTAATTTAGTTTTTGTTTAGGTTAACTATAAATATTTAGGTAAAACATTAAATTATCAACGATTGAAATACAAATATAATAAAATATAATAAAAAAAAAAAAAATATATAAAAAAATATTAAATATTTTTTTACAAATATAATTATACTATTCGGATAAAATTGTTCTATCTATTTCGTAAAAAAAATTAAACGATTGTCGGTAACTCGCGGGATTATAATAATAATATGTGGCTCGGTGTGGCGCAGTCGTACGCTCAATTGCGGAATGCTCTGAGTGTACGTACTGGCTGGTGTTGCTAGTTCCCGGATGGGTGACCACCCGGGTTTATAGCAACAAATCCTTGCCACACATACAAAAACGTGTTATAACCAACCGTACCTCAACCCACAATAAAACCTACTATAAAAAACCTACAAACAGCTAATGGCCATAGTTGCCGGGCTTAAAAAAAAAAAAAAATAATAATAATAATAATAATAATATATTTATTTATCAAATTAAATTCATTATACAGTTAAAATATAATAACTAATAATAATAAAAATATTTGCAACTCCCCTGTAACGTAGGGACCATCTCTCGAAGTGGACGCCTACTTCTTGAAAGGTTCGTTTCACTAAGTGTATGTATATGTGACATATTATACTATAAATTATAACCAAGAAGAACTATAAGGATTGATGTCGGAAGAAGAATCATTACAAATTACAATCGTTATTATTATCGCAGTACAAATGAATATATTATATTAAACTATTAAAGTCAGTAGCGGATCCAGCGTTCCTGGTTGAGGAGAGGCTTGAAACTCCGAAATTACCTACATTAAAATATAAAACAATCATGACGTTTGATAATGATTTGCAAAATAAACTTGTATTTATTTTATAAGTTGTATAAAACGAGTATCTTTATTATAAGTTATAACATTATTTAATTTAAATTATTTGTATAGATTATAAAATTGATTATTTAATTGTCGTATATACGATAAAAAATATATATTAATATTCTCGTAATATATAAAAATTAATTATTTGTATCAACTATTAAAAAACTGTACGGAAAATACTAGAAATATTGAAAAAAGAAACAGTTTAATTTATTAAAACTCAACCAAAAATAAATCTATTAAAAAAAAAAAAAAACACTTCGGAAGAGACGCCGTCGTATCCCACTCAGAAATGCGCCGACGACGCCGTAGGTATCTTATGCAGAGATATTACGAAGAAAACGTTCGAAGTGTCCTTAAAAAAATGCTCACGTCAGTGAAAATTCGGCGAGGACCTCTCCCACCAATACACTCCCACGGGATCCGGTATCGATTTAGATATTCCTATATACGATGCACGACATGTCATATATAATATTATACTATAACCAGTGCCGGACTTAGGTCTCGAAAGATTTGATGCAACTATGCTAATATCGGAGGCCCCTTGATAAATTGTTATTTTTAAATCATTATCGATTCATAGTTAAAATTTTTTTTTGACATTTGATAAAAATGAAAATGAATTTAAAAAAGAAAATATTTCAACTAGGTACCTCTCGGCTTGCACCAAATAAGGATAAAATCGATAGTGAAAAACGGTTTAAAATAAACGAGTGGTTAAAATAATTTTTTCCTTGACCGTTATAATTTATCACAAAGTTTAAAATTTAGGACGCCGACCTGAGGCCCCTTAAATAACCAACTCATCCCCGAGGCCCCAGCACTGACTACAGCAGACTACAATACCAACCTATCGTCATCGTCATCATCATCTTCATCATAATATTATAACATCGCCCGCAAGCCGCCACGTCAGAACTTGAGCAACGCGTCCGTGTCCCGTATGATGTCATTGACGTTTATGATGGAAAACGCGTGTGGGGCGGTGACGTTCTCGCGGTCTGCGGCGTTCGACGGCTGCCGATGGGTGTCTACGGTCTTCGACAGATCGACAAACCGCATGTTTCGTCTATTGGCGTTCGTCCTGTTCGGATCGTCGGACGGGAGCCGCGAGCCCGCCGGAGCGCCGCGAAACGAGTCTTTGATGTCCACCCGTTTCAACGCGAGCGATTTCTTTTTGGATTTCCTCTTGAACATCGGATGAGCCTCTCGCTGCCGGTACAGCATGGTTTTCCGTCTCCTGTCCCGCTTCTTGGTGCACTTGGCGGCGGCGGTGTCCTGCGACGTCAGCACGCCGGTCGATTTGAAATAGTCGGAACACGCGAGCACCACGCACCGGCCGATCGTGTAAACTGTAACGCGACGCTTAAGGAAAGTCTGCAAAATCCATTTTGTACATTGATCGTCTTAAGAGGCGTTATCGCAGTAATTATAATTGTTCGAATAATGCAGTAGAGAATCTTGAAATATTTCATTGAATATGCTTTTAAAATTCGTGAAATAATGTGGAAAAAATTATGGCGAGTACCATATAGGTAAGCAGGGAGGTAGGAGGTAATTGTGGTAAGAATTGTTTTGCATTTTATCGTCAAAAAAAATATTCCAATACTCTCCTATGCAGTATTATTATTATATGATATTTAAAAAAATTTTTCTTCTAACATGACGTAATTAACTAGTTCCATAAAGCAATGGGTAAAGATGCATTTATATCCAACACACATATACAGGAAGGTGGTTTTTTAATCACATAATATACATAATAGTACACTTGGATAATACCGAATAAAAATAAAAATATTTAAAATGGGATTATATTTAAGAACATTTTTCAAAATATTCTCAAATATAGAAAATACTTAACTTGTAACATAAACATTTCTTCAAGCCTAAAATATGATTTTATATCCAAATAAACTTTTTATGTGCATTCTATGTTGATCGATTCGACCGCAATTATTGTTAGCCCCGAAAGCTGCATACTGCATACACTCAAACAATATATTATAGAAAATATAATCATATCTTTCCTCGACTTTTTATGACGAACTTAACTGCAATATTCTAAACTTTCTTATCATTAACACTAGCATCTGTTACGTTATTAATTAATTTAGTTTTTCTTTAATATTATATTGTTGCTAATTCTTTAACTCTGTTATATTATTTAATTTCTACCATCGTGTAGATATATTGACTACTGCATATTTTAAAAAACTTTAAATGATTACAACACTTAAACACTACCTATAACAAAAATAATAAAATTACTTTAAAATAATTCTAGGATTTTCATGTGTATCTGTAAATTTGTCAATTATTTCATCAATGTCTAGTGACTTTGCTTCATGTTTTTCAATTGATATGATGCTTAAATTTATAAGGTTAGTGTCTAGTAAACTATTTCTCAAATAATTCTTGACACGTTTCATACATGAAAATGTACGTTCACATGCAGCTGATGACACGGGTATTGTTATGGCAATGGAGCATAATTTATATGTTTCCGAAAATGCTATTCTATATTCCTTAAGAAAGTTATGAAATTGGAAAACATCTTTAATTTTTAAATTATTTTTTGTTTCATAACGGTTCATAGACTTTTGTAATATTTTTAATTTTGATTTTAGGCATTCTACCTCACTTAAATAAGCTTGCGCCAAAGGAAGTATGGTGTCATATGATAAAAATGTTAAGGATTTTGGAATAAGAGCATTTATCCCGATAATTATATCAGAATTATCCCCAAATCTCTTATCTAATTCATTTGTTATTTTGTCCAAAATACAATAGAATATTCCAGATCTAAATTAGTTTTCTTCTATCAGTATTTGTTTTTCCATAGTGATATTTTCATATACAAATTTTTCTAATCCTTTTGATATTTTTTTATATTCTTTTTTGTTTAATTTTTGGAGATAAATGTGTAATATTACAATTTTTTGAAATATTTGTTGCTTCATTATAAAATAATTTGTGTTTTTCAGGATTCCTCAATTCCAATAAGTATTTTTTTATAGATTTCACTAATATAATACTATTAGCCATGTCAGCTTTAACATCTTGTAAGTATTTAATCAGTATTTGTATTTGAGATAGAATATCATCAAATACCAATAGTAAATAAACAAATTTGAAATCAATATTTCTCAATAGTCTTTTAGCTTCAAGAGAAATATCTTTATTTGTTGAAAATGATAATTTATTTAAAAGCAACAAAACAATTTTAAGAGTACATCTTATAACTTTACAACAATACACTTGCGAAGATCATCTTATTAGGTATAGGCGTTTTAGTTCTACAGGTTTTTTGGTATTTAATACCTCTTTTTGTAATTCAATAAATTTTGAATGAATTACAAAACTAGAAAAAAAACATTTAATTCTTGTAACAAAGTAAAGAATAAATCAGCTTCTTCTATATTTTTTGCAATATCAACTATTACTAGATTTAGTCTATGATTTACACAGTGAGTATATATTGCTTTAAGGACTTCATTTTTAAAAATAGCCTGTACATCATTAATGTGGTCACGCATAACGCTTGCTTCATTGTATGTTTGTGCCACACAATTGTTGATATCAATTTGACATTTACTTAGAATTTGTTTTATATGCGAAAATAGAGAATGAGTATCTAAATTTTTAAGTGGTGTAAAACCTAAAAATCTCTCTTTAATTTCACCTTGAAAAAAATATCTCACTATAATCGAAAGTTTCTCTGTCTTAGATACATCTTTCGTTTCATCAGTCATGACTGTAAAATAAACTGATTATTTTATTTCTTTGGAAATTTTAGATAAAATCATGGTGGACATAATATGAACAATTTCATTTTGTATTAAATGATCTAAATATCTTGCGTTTTTGGATCCATTCATTTTTGTTTTAACTATATCATCAAAATTACTAATAGCACTCATTACCTGAATAAAATTCTCTCTATTAAAACTATGTTCGTTTTCAATATGTTCTCTTAAAGCTTGTCCTTGAACTGCCACCATTCTTAATGAAATAATGATTGCCTTCATATATCTTCTATTTTCCATTACTAAACGTTTATGTTGGTCTGAAATTTGAGATAAAACAGAAGTATTTTTATTTTTATTTTTTTTATATTTCACCCATGATATTAAACATTATTTATGTTCATCAGATTTATCATTCAGAGGAAATCCTTTGGCAGACATTGTATTTTTCCAATTTTTGTACCCTGCAATTCTATAGTTTGTGTCTAAATTTGACTTTAATTTATTAAAAAAAAATCTACAAGGGAAGCAAAATACAGAATTTTCAACTTTGCTGTATTCCAACCATTTATAAAGTTCATACCAGTTGGAATTGAAACTTCTCTCCCTTTTTGTTCGACCAACTCCATAAACAGTTTTCGGATATTTTTTTAGTTTGTGTTGAGTAGGGCCCTCATCTAAGGTTTGACTTATATCATTAGGACCAGGAACTTGTCGAAAACTATCTGGTGTTGTTAAATATTTCTCAGCTACTTCAGGTTCATTATAATTATGTATTACTACTAAATCATTTTCACTATTGCTTTCTTCACTTGAATTATCACTAAAAAGATAAATAAATTTTTATATAAATGAGGATGTAGTGAATAAATGAAATAGATTGTAATGAGTTAAAAACTAAGGGTGTGTTCTCACCAAAAGCAACTAGCGATAGCAACGCAATTGTGATTCAACAGTAGTTTTAGTTGAGTTGCCCAGATGTTCTCATCTAAAAACTGAAATGCGATTGTGCACTTTGTAGTTTCACATAATTCAATTGTCAAAATGTCTTCATCGGATGAGGATATGCTTATAGCATTCATGTATTTAAGACATAAGAAACGGCAAAAAAAGAATATGGGCTCATCCTTATTTTTTATTACACGTTAACACAGTATCACACAGTTCATTCATATTATCCAGAGAATTAGACCAAGATCCAGCCAAATTTCATGGATTTTATAGAATGAGTATTTTTCCTGTTCATTTACTATTTTAAATAAATTAAGAAAATATACAATAGGTAAGTAGCATTAGAAGTAAAATAATAAACAAGCGTAAAATAAATAAACACAAATATGCGAGCGAGCAACCACTAGTAGGAGACTGACATGTCGAGTTGCTCAAAAATAGTTTCCAAACAGTCGAGTTGACATCTAGTCCTGTTGCTACCGGTAAGAACATGTCAATTTAGTAATACATGTTGCGTTGCGTCCCGGTTGCGTTGCCGTCACCAGTTGCTTTTGGTGAGAACACGCCCTAAGGTATTATACATAAATACATTATGCCTCATTGCGCATCACATACCCATTTATAATATAAATATATAATATAGGTAGGTACCTAATTAGAAAAATGAATTGACACTAACCTACTTAAATTATTATTTTCATAATCATCATTATCACTAGACATCAATTCTTGATTGCTTCCAATAGCAATATTAAGAATATTTCTTAAAAAAAAAATTAATTAATAAACTGGTACCTACTTACAAACTACAATTATTTAGTGATAAAGTAGGTACACAATTATAATTTATTACAGATTATGGAAAAATCTATGTCAATATTGAGTTATACCTATAAAATACTTGAACATATTCAAGATAAGTACATATTATATGTATTTCATAAATAATTGATAATCAATTTTAAATACCTGGTCATAGGATTAGAAACTATCGAACTGTAGCATTTCGGTTCTTTGAGTTCAGACTCGTCTTCACTAATAATATTAATATCACTTTTTTGTTTTTTTATCTTAATGAAAAAATCACTAATATTATTTGTATTTCTCTTTGCCATAATATATTTTTTTAATAAAATGATATATATAGTTGTATAATGTATTACACGCTTAAAAAAATTATATAGGTAGGCCATACAGCAGTACACTAGGTATATCCACAATTGAATGCCCTACCGTCAATACTGAATGCACTACTGTCAACTTCACAAATCACAAGTGAATAATAATATAATATTAATTAATATAACGTGATTAATTAATTAATTAAATACAACAATACAATAAATGATAATTTTGAAAATAATTGATAATGAGCATAATCTATCACCACAGACTACAACTGTTTCACTAATATCTATTTATAGATACACGGAAGATTTACCCATATAGTCAAATATGTGTGTATATTAGGGTAGTCCTCTGGTATAGATGAAGGAAAAAAAATTGCAAAATGTTCAAGTTACCCCCCTCAAATCGGATCCAATACTTAAAAAAAATCATAAGAAAAAAATTTCAGATAAATTGATAAAGTTTAACACGTTTCACAAAAGCTTTAAAGTTTTAAAAATAGAAAAATGTTCGAAATCATTAGTTTTTTAATATAATTAATCATAACTCTAGAAATAATAATTTTACAAAAAAAATTGTACATACGTCAATTATATATTATTATTATTACAACAGTTTCATATTCATATCTTTTTTTATATATTCAATCATTGATTATAGAATAAACTATGTTAAATAAAATATGTTTATTCTATAATCAATGGTTCAATTTAAAATTATTTGAATTTGAATTAAAAAGAAAAATAAATTGTAATAATTGTTTGTCACAGTAGGTAATAAACAAATTGTGTTCTATACCATATAATGTGATTTAAATTAATATAAACCTATGTTCAATGCACAATGTACATTGTACTTACTATATAATATAATTTGTAGATAATACTACACGTTGTATTCTACGATACAAGAAATTATTATAAACTCATTAGTCATTATGTGGGTATTAAGGTACTTTGTAGTTTGTACAATATCGTACCTTGGGCTCATTGTACACGTTATCAGATTTAATTTGATTTGTCAATTCAGATAGTAATTTGTTATTTTTCTATAGCTTTCATTTAACATACAACAACAACCGATGTTGTACGTATAGTTTTTACAGTTTAGTTAAATATTTGTAATAGTTCGTACGATATAATTAGAAGTTTTATTTTAACGGTTTTAAAATTGTTACCAAAAGAAGTTTACGTGAATCAAAATATATTTTTTTAATTGGATATAGTTTAAGTCAAATAGTTGGTAGTAAATTGCCCTCAAAGAAACAAGTTTTGTCGGTGTTATTTTTTAATATGCGGGAAGTTAAACTAAATTCACATCATAGTGCTACTTTAGTAATCCAAAAAACGATGATTTTTTGGTAGAAGGTGCGCATACCTACAAGAACTGAACAAAAATGTGTAAAAAAGTTGGAAAATTTATACTATGAATGGAGAAATTTGCAAAAGTTAGAAACATAGGAAAAGTGAAATACAAATGCATAAAAATGCACAGTTTATTTCAAAGCTATATGATTTATTCGATATTACGCACGCAAACGCTTTAAATTTAATTTCTATTGAGGAAGACAGAGCTTTTTTAGTTGCTCAAAGACAAAAAGAGCTCGGATCGTTCCTCGGAATCGATAAAAATAAGTGTATGAAAGAAAAAAATGCAGAAGAGCGGATGCGCAAGCGGAAAATAAAAGAAATTATCGAGCTCACCAAGAATTAGCAACTTTATGTAAGTATATTAAGACTAATTATTACATTTTTATAAGTGAGTTTTGATATGTAATAATGAGAACTTATTTTAGCCGAAACTGTTCAACTATAGACGTTCAGTAGCACTGATGAATATGACGATACAGATAATGAAGCAATTATGTTTAAAAATGTTGCCGGTCCGTCAACCAAACATTTCAAATCAAGCAGAGGATTTGAAGCATTCGTCTCCGAAAAGCTTGTGATTGTATTGGATAAATGCAAAATAAGTGATTGGAATGCTGTACATCTTTTAATTGCTACTGCTGAAGCTTTGGGTAATAATGTTAATAAACTAATTATAAATCGATCATCGATTCGAAGCGCTTGTATAGAATTTCGTAAAGAACGTGCTAAAAAAATACGTCAAGACTATAATTTAGCAAATGAAGAAACAGTAGTTGTACACTGGAATGGAAAGCTTCTTCCTGCATTAACGGGGAAAGGATTAGTTGATGGGCTTCCTATAGTAGCTTCGGTTAATGGTCATGAACAATTGCTAGGTGTCCCAGTATTAAACACGGAAACTGGAAGTGATCAAGCTAATGCGGTGTATCAAACGCTTATAGACTGGTGTTTAACTGAAAATGCACAAGCTTTTTGTACTGATACTACTGCATCAAATACAGGACGTTTAAATGGAGCTTGTGTTTTACTAGAACAATTATTAGAACGTGAAATCCTATACCTACCATACCGCCATCATATATATGAAATAGTATTAAAAACTGTTTTCGATCTCAAATAAAGAGGAACATCGGGTCCAGATGTGGCTATTTTTAAAAGATTCCAACTAGCCTAGGTAATAATGGATACTAAAATGTTTAATTTTGGAATAGAAAATTATATTTTAATGGATTCTGTAAATCACGTGTGTGTTGATATTATTAAATTTTCTATAGATCGACTAGAGGAAAATCACCCAAGGGATGATTACCGAGAGCTTTTAGAGTTGACAGTAATTTTTCTAGGTAGCATACTTCCTAACGGTATCCATTTTAAGAAATCAGGTACCATTTATCATGCCGTTAGATGGCCAAAGTTATTTATAGCTTAAAAATATATTTATTTCGCGAGCAATTTCTGTTAACAGTAAAAGAGGAAACTGCATTAAGAAATATTTGTATTTATTTTATTCGACTTTACATTAAAATATGGTTTGACGCACTTTCTGCTATCAAAGCATCTTTACAAGATTTAACTTTTATAAAAAATCTTTTAAATTATACTGCAATAGATAAAGATACATCTCAGATTGCAATTAATAAGTTCTGTGGTCCCCTGTAATATTTGTCAGCAAAATTATGTGCATTTGCTTTTTTTGATGAAGCTGTTTCGATCGATACGAAAAGAAAAAAAGAGAAAAATGGTAAAAGCTCTTAACAACGAAGAAAGTACATCAGAAATGTTATCAACTACATAACGTATAATCATATCTTCAAAAAATGCTAACGAGTTATTAAAAAAAGAAATCGAGGATTTTATATGTGTAAAAACTAATAATTTATTTAAACGATTTGCCATTAACACAGATTTTTTAAAACTAGACCCGCCAACTTGGAGGAGTAATGAAGATTTTCAAAAATCAATAGTTCTTTAAAAAAAATTCTTGTTATCAACGTTGTTGCAGAAAGAGGTGTAAAATTAATAGAGGAATATAATAACAAAATAACTAAGGACGAATCCTAAAAACAGTATTTACTACAAGTTGTTAGCGACTACTGCAAAAAATTCCCTGACCACAAAAAAGAAACACTTATTACATTATTATAAATTGAGTTGTATAATTATTGTAAATATCATTTCCTATAATTAATGTTCTTGCAATTTTATTATAGAATTTGTATTTTTAGAGTTATGATTGGTTATATTTAAAAAAACTGAAAATTTTTGTAATTAACTATTTTTAAAACTTTAGAGCTTTGTAGCACGGGTTAAATTTAATCAATTTGTCTGAAACTTTTTTGTATGCTTTTTTTTTAGTAGTGGAATAGATTTAGGGAGGTAATTTTAAAAATAAAAACATCGAAAATTAAGGAACATCCTAATGTATATTATACCTATCTATACATCAGATGAATAGTATACGATACTATCTTAATATGTTGTAATAAAATCGATAAATTATAAATACAAGTACATTATAGGAGTATTAATTATTTTAGGAGTATTATCAATAATTATCATATAATATAATATAGAAGTAGGTATATTAATCTAAATTACATACAGTGAACAAAATACATATACCATTATTTTCTGCTTAAGAAAAATTAATATATTATGTCTAAGGTCAGGCCAGTGGTAGGGCCAGGCTCTACCTGGCCCGTCCCTGGCGCCGCCACTGCGTCTGTGGTGATTTTTTGTTGGTTCGAAACTATGGTCCACGAAAGATTAACCCATATTTTGACCATAAATATTACTCTGATAATATCAAAGGACTGCAATGATGTACGAGCACCATTTAAAAATATCAAAATGTCTTGTAAATCATATCTCGTGACGTCTAGATCACAAGTGTGACTATAGGTATGCGAGTAACATAACAACTGCATCACTGGGAGCCATAACTATTAAATGTATAATACGATATTCGGGTTGCAATTAGGAGAGAATTCTACCGACAAGAACATCTGTCGAAACGACTTTTTAAAAATGTTCATTTTCAACACACACGCGATTATCCACATACGCCTGTCCAGTGGAGTATATATTTTAATTGTGGACCAAAATGTCGATAGTAGTTTGCTGCCTTGTTAAAGTGAAAAGCAGTATCTACAAAAATGTAAATATTGGAAAAATGGATTTTTTTTTGTTTTTTTTTTTTTTTATATTTTTGCTTGTTAACAACATTATTTAATAATATTTTGATTATTTATAACAATTTACTACAGAAATTATTCTGGATAATTTTCTATTTGCTAAATCTAATAATACTTTATTTCAAGATTTTGTGAATAAAAATGAAATAATAAAACGTATTCAAGATTTACCTATTAGTAGAAATACTGTTAAAGAACGAATTTTATATATGAGTGGAGATATATCAAATCAGCTTCAAACTGATTTAGCTTCAGCAGACTTTTTCGATTTGTCTTGATGAAAGTACAGATGTAACTTCTCAGGCTCGTTTAGCAGTTTTTGTTCGATTTATTAGTGTTAATATCATGAAAGAAGAATTAATAAAATTAATAACAATTTCTACTGAAACAACTGGTCGTGATATTATGGATGAAGTATATAAAGAGTTTATAAATTTAAAAATCAATATTCAAAATATTGTTTCAATAACTACTGACGGGGCTCCAAATATGGTTGGTAAACACAATGGATTTATTAAACTTTTTTGCAATGAAATTTCGCATCCTATAATCAACTTTCACTGTATTATACACCAAGAAGCGTTATGTGCAAAAGATAGTATGAAATCGCTTCAGAAAGTAATGGAAACTGTTATAAAAATTGTCAATTTCATAACATCTCGAGCTCTAAACAACCGACAGTTTGCCAAATTATTAGAAGAGGCCGAGTCGCAATACTCTGGCCTTCTTATGTATAATAATATTCGATGGTTGAGTCGCGGGCAAGTTCTTCATCGATTTGTTGAATTACTGGAAGAAGTACGTTTATTTTTGTCGGACAAATCTCAAGATTATCCAGAGCTTAATGATTTAAATTGGTTGAATGATTTGATGTTTTTCACAGATTTTACTGCAATTTATAATGATTTAAATAAAAAACTCCAAGGCCGAGGTCAAACTGTTTTAACTATGTTTGATAATATTAAAATTTTTGAAAAAAAAATTGAAGTTTTTTGTAAAGATCTACAAAATGAAAACTTGAAATATTTTCCTTATTTGAAAAAGCAATTAATAAATTCAAAACATTTTAAAGATAATCAGCTTGATATGAAATTAATGATAACAAAATATGTAAAAATATTAAAAAATGCATACGAATTATTTTCAAGCAGATTTTCCCAATTTCGTCAACTAGATTCAACTTTAGAATTTTTAATAAATCCATATAATATTAAATTTGACAAACTTGAACTTAGTTTTTTTAAGTGGTTAAGTATTGAAAATTTAGAAATGGAGTTAATAGAATTCCAGGGAAGTAATATTTGGAGAAATAAATTTATTAATTTGAATAATGAGCTAGAAAATAATCATTGTGAAATTGGTGGGAATATTAAATCGGAAAATTTGATTCTTAATGAGTGGAAAAGTCTTCCAAATTCATTTGCATCTATGAAAAAACTAGCTCTTTCTTTATTGACAATGTTTGGATCTACTTATGCGTGTGAGCAGCTTTTTTCTTCAATGAATTTTATTAAGTCAACTGTAAGGAATCATCTTGGAACAGATTTAAGTGAAGCGTGTGTTCAACTAAAATCAACCAGTTACAGTCCAAGAATTGATTCATTAGCCAATAAAATGCAGCAACAAATTTCTCATTAAAAATGTTTGTATGAAAATTATATTTTTTAACGTTTCAATATTTTTATTTTTTATAAATTAAATTTTTTTACATAATTACGTGTTACTTATACTTTTGGTATCTAATATATTTAAATTGTTTGATAATATAATATTTGACTTGTGTTTTTATCATTCAAACCATAGATGTAGAAATTTAAATTTTTAAGTTTAAAGGGGTTATCAAACTAGTTGACACGCAAGGAAAACAAAATCCAACTAACATTTTTATTTGACACGCTGGTACAAAAAGGTTTGCCATCCCTGGTATATACTGTTTAAACATCGAGTTAGTGACAGTATATTAGGTTCAGTGTAGACGTATCGAATATTTTTCCAAGTTTTAATATGATTTGTTCAAATAATTGTTTTTTTAATTTCTAAATAACATAATTTAAATTCATATTTTTTTAAATTAATATTTTATTTTAGTTTCATAGTTATAAAGGTCATAACTTAAGGTTTTATCGAGTGAATTTTATTTTTATTTTATGTCTAACAGTTACTATTATTATTTTATGTTAATTATTCAAATAAAGGCATTAACTATAAAACCTTACAATAACTAATTAGACAAGTTATTACTAACATTAATATTTTGTTGTAGTAATAACTATCTAATGTCCATCGTAATGGACACTTATCGGCGTGTATTATATACGTAATGGAAGAATGATAAAAATGTTTATAATATTTATTATTGTTCCTTATCATATCTATTTTGATAGTATACATTATATTATACAAATTAAAAACAAATTATGGCCCAGCACTTGGGGGTAAGTAAAAATGTCCATTGAAATGGACATCAGGCACATACGATTACAAATGTTATAAACAGGTCAGGCGTTTTAGGGAGTAACACAAAATGTCCATTAAAATGGACATTAAGTACCTGGAGGATACATACATATAACTCGTATGCATTCAGTAGCTGGTAGAAACCATACAGAGCTATTTTTAAAGTGAAGGGGGTGAATAGTTATTTAATATCGTTTAATCCATGATCATAATGCTAGGTAACTGAAACAATATGGGGCTTAAGGGTATAGCAGCACACATATTTTTCATACGTTTTAGACCAATATTTGGTAATAAATTACACATACGTCGCAATGTCCGTTTTAGTGTTTAATATATGTATGAATTCGTTGAAAAAATATCTAAACTATTTAAGAGTTCGACTTAAAAGTACTTTAAATTAAAGGTATTATTTTTGAAATTCCGTGAAATAATTGTATTACATTTATATTTATTTTGGGCATATCAGGTTTTAAATAAAAAAGCGATTCTTAAATAGCCTAGTCTAGAAACTTACAAATTCAACCATTTTTTTGAAATTACAATCGAACTTCAGGAAGTATGTTTTATTGACTATCGCTTTTAGTACCTATAGTTTTGATGTTATGTAAACAAAAATATATTTCATTTTCCGCGAAGCATTGACATGCTTATGCATATATGAAAGTTAAAAAAAAATAACGAATTACACACATTAATTTTTATTTACTACTTTCACATTAAGACAACTCAAATGTACTTGCTATATAAATTGCCTAAATATTACTCTTTAAAACATGTTACGTCCAGCCCCTTTAAGGTCCAACAGTTATTTAATTGATATTGGGCCCAAGCATACATATTATACATATGTAGGTACATAGCAAAAACATATCATATACTACACGACGACGATCGATGGCCCGTGAACAAATAACATATAAATTACAAACTACAACTACAGACGATAAGATATGCTACAGTTGATGTTCAAAATTTCGAGTCATAATGCATACATATTTCAACTTCTCCATTTCACATCGTGCTTGGAGCTTCCGTCCCTAGTCGACATCTCCACGACACGAATAACTATGGGATGGGCACTATGATTTAAGATTTTATCTTTAGTCGTGGTGAGTACGATGATAACACGTATACCCCCCAAATATTGAGATCATTATTTTGCGTGTTTAAGCAACTGCCGATCCGTACGAATTAAAATTAAATAAATATATAATATATAAATAGAAATTAAAATTAAAATAACTATTTAAAAAGATATATATATATATATATATATACTGTCATGTAAGGAATACCTGTATAATATGTTTACTTTCATCTTAATTTATTGTATCACGATATTACGTTCATTGATTTGAAGAAATAATAAATGCAATAAAATAACGAATGGAAAAAATTGTTTACTTTAAAAATAATATTTCCAAAAATACAACCTAAAATAATACACACACAAACCCACGGTTCGGTGGCGAGTCGGCTGGTGGTGAAACTATTGGGGCGAGAAGAGTAGGTTCGCAAACGCACACTAGAATTTATTAATTAATAACATTGAAAAGACATTTACGAGTATTGTGTATACTAAATGTTTATTATTTTTATACGTTATGTACATATTAAAATTGATTTACAGATAGTACAAAGTCCATTGATTTATATTATAAAATATAAAATCCGAAATATATTAATAGCATCTCAGGTATTTGCTTGTCAGACTTATTAATTATGAATATCAGGATATGTCAATATATCAATGTGAATTTTACTTAATTGTTGAGCTAAATTTTTGTAAAGGCTAAAAAAAAAAAAAAAAAAATCAATGTGAATTAATTATTATTTACTATTTATATTAATTTCAGATGAACGTATAGCGAATACGGAAAGAATAAACGGCTGGTTTATCTTTATTTCTTAATAAATAATATTATATTCAATGGAATTTTGTTTGTCGGACGGCGGTGATTACTTGCCGTCTATTTCTATTATTTGTATTTTAATTATAATTTTAAAATATTTATGAAATTCTGGGAAATAACATCGGTCAAAGTTGTAAACCACTGCTGAGCGCAATGTTGAATTAATGGAGGACTACAATCAAAAAATAACGAAAAATGAAGAACAAAAACAGTTCTTACTACAAGTAAGACAATTTTCTATACACTTGTAAAAAATATCTTCAGTTTATCACACTAAATTGTTGAATTTGATTTTTTAGGTTGTAAAAGATTACAGAAAAAATTATTCTGGACATAACAGAAAAGTATTAACTAAAAGTCTCGAATAGTATAATGTAAATAGTAAATTATTTCGTTTAACATCAAAAATAATGAAAAATTCAATATCACTGAATTACTAAAATATTTTTAGTTTTTGATATTTTCTATAATAAATAATAATTTTACAGAAAAAATATAAGAATGTTTCCGAGTAATGATTGTGAGTGAATTTAACATAATACCTCTCCATGTTATAGTAATATTGTAGTAGTATGAGTTAAGGGATGTAAAACTACTAACAATTTCTCTAAAATAAATCTTTCTAGTGTAGAGATGCAAACGTATAGGCGATCTAAAGGTTTTCATAAGCATTCGCTTTTTGTAATTACATTGATTTTTCTAATACCACGCGACTTAAACCAAATGTTTAAGTGTAGTATTTGTGGAAAATTGTTTATTACGCAGAGTGGATAAATCGTGGATATAACCGTGCAAGCAGATCACACTTACGCTAACGCTAGATCAATTGTTGGTGTAGTAGAAAATCATATAAATAACCCATTTTATCTAATATGATATTTAATTACTTTTAATATTTAAATACAATTATTCCCCTGAGTATATCTTATTTTATAGGAATAATTAGATAGTAACCATATAGGCATGCATTTCAAAATGTATATATTCTCCCTACACGTGTTTAAATAATAGTTTATTATTTAATAATATATCATAATAAGATTTTAATCCACGAGATATAATTTAACCATTTATTATGTTAAATGATAAACTTTGAAAATATTTTCAATTATTTTGGATTGTATTTAAATATATGATATAATATATCGTGATAATAGCTGCTAGGGAGGTCTGTATGTATACTGCATTATATATACTGATTATATGTATGGGATAGTGGTATAGAACGTATATTTATTATTATCATATTTATATTATTAAACATGTTGTTTAAGAAATTATTAACGATAGGTTTAGAGTCGATGCGATGTAAATGTATACCATAAAGGTCTGAATGAGAAATACAATGAGTGCTAGTGTATTTGATTGGTTAGGAATAAAATATATGTCGGTCACGTGTCAGATCGGGCGGTGGCTGTGATGAGTGAGCAGAAGAGAATGAAGTACAGAGGCGATGCACAGTATGGAAACTCACGATATGATGGGGATAGGAGAAGTACGGTGCTAGAACAGTGGTTCCCAGCCGGGGGAATTTCACCCAAGGGTGGAATTTAGATACTACATTGGGGTGTATAATAGTGATGATGAAATAACGATCCCCGCGGATTATGGACTTGGCGAGAAAAAACAATTTCAAATTTATCATTAAATTAATTTTATCGATAATATTTAATATAAAAATATTTATAAAATTGTATTAAAAATATAAAAATAACATTATTAATTATAAAGTTGATTTACCTATATTTTATTTTTAAAATAATGAAGAAAAGAAATAAGTCGTTTGTTGTATATTATATATTATATAGTTATTTTATAAAATATATTTGAAGGGCTCACTAAAAAAAAGGTCGTTTTAACTCTAATTTAAGAAGGAGGGCATGAGATTTTTGAAAATTTACAAGAGGAGCGTAGAATAAAAAAGGTTGAAAACCACTGTGTTAGATTATATAAGTTTTTAAATAATACAGTTTATAATAATATATTATACAGTTTACAGGACATTAGCAAGTTGTTGTGACAGATATATATTAAAAATATACATTAAACATGTTGGTTAAGAAATTATTAATGTTATACAAATATCTAATATGTTTGTAAAATGTGAAAGAATAAATGTTTAACTTTTAATAGTCCTATAGATATAACGATTTATATAGTAAGGTGATAACTGATTACAATGATAAAAATATACGCTAATAAAACATATTATGTGGGTTACGTAGCGGATTGGTCGGTGACGGATGTGGTGATTGGGAATAAATATATATTACGTACGTGTGCGATGAGTGAGTGAGAAGCATGGCATGGCCACGTACGTGATAGGTATGGATGGAAAGGGATAGGGCATGGGCTGGCATCTATGTGATATGTGTAGATGGTATGAGAGAGGATAAAGCTGAGAACGTATGTGATTGGTATAGATGGGATGGGATGAGGAGGTTAGGTTAGGACTGCTCGGTAGGCATGTGATTTTTGATGATATGAGGGGGGGAGGGGTAAGGCCTGACACATATGTATGTGATAGCAGGGGCATGGCCTGGCATGTACGTGTTAGTCATGAATGGGAGGGGAGGGGAAAGGTCGGGCACGTACATGATAGGAATATATGGGAGGGGGTAAGGTGGCCGGGCATGTGTGTGGCAGCATAGCTCGAATCATAGGCTTGGCGGGGTAATGGGATTTTGGGATTTTCGGGGGATACAGAACCTACTAAAATATAGTAGGTATTTTTAACACTTCGATGGTCTACAATATTTAGTATTTACAATATACATACAATATTATAAATAATACATATTCCCGATTGTTATTTTAATTTTCTATAAAAAAAAATTATATGTACGAAACAAGATATATTTTTAATCTATTGATGTATAATAATCTTTTTTTAAATTATTGTTTTCTTGAATATAAAATACAAGAAAATAAATGAACTTAATGTAATCTTAATATTCAATAGATTGGTAATTTCATATCATGGTAAAATTTAACTCGTTAAGTTATTAGTTACTTTTAAAATAGTAACTTGTTAAAAATGACTTACTTTAAACTTTTTAACTCTAACTTCTTTCTGCCTAATTTTGCCTTTATACTACTATACTATAATATAACTATAGGTACAGCTGGACAGTATGGCGTAGAAAGGATATTGCTTGGAGGGGAGCTGATAATTTGTTACATATAGCCATATAAGCAGTTTTAACTAAGTCCGTCATAAGTTTGGTATCTTGATATCATGAGAATATAACATATAAGACTATACAGTGATCTCCATAGTTCATAAAAATTACAATTTTTTTAGATAGTTACAAATTATTCGTAATACGTTTACAGAACAACAAAAGTATTTTTAAGTTTTTCTAAAATGTCTGAGAGTGAAATTTCTTCAACCCCTTAGCTGGTTATAGTGCTGAGGGTATATATATTTTGTAAACAGATATTGAATTTATAGTTTGGCAAGTTCCAGTTAATTTTTTAGCGTGATTTTACAATATTGTAATATGAGATAATTAATATCTAATTTAATAAAATGTAAATAATGTTATAGAATTATCAATATAATTCAACAATAATTAGCAAATATTAAAAAAACAATTAAATTAAAATATATATTTATGATTATTAAATTATAATATTTTCTGATTTTAAATGTGACATATTCTAATTAAAATATGAATTTCAGAGGTGTTTTATTATATTGCAGGTTTGTTTTAAATTATTTTGAAATAATAAGAGACTTGTAATATTATGCAATTTGTTAAAAATATCTATACAATTTAAAGGGACTGATACATAGCATGTTTTAAGGAATAATATTCAGGCAATTTATATGACATTTTCATTTGGGCTGTGTCAGTGTGTGAATAGTAAATAAACATTGTTTAATTCGTTTGTGCACGTACAAGTCATTGCGTCCCGGAAGATGAAATATATTTTAGTTTGTATAACGTAAATATTACTAAAAGTAGTAATAAATTAAACATGCTTTCTAAAGTTCGATTGTAATTTCGAAAAAAATGGCCGAATTCATAATTTTTTAGAGTAGGCTATTTTGGAATCACTTTTTCTATTTAAAATCTGATGTGCCAAAAATAAATACATATATACATAATACATAAATACATAATTTAAATCGATAATCTCTCGTCGCTGGTTATTCGCCTGCTCTGTCTTTTTCCCAAAGCTTCTCTGGTTTAATGATTAATCATAAGGTGGTTTCTGTTGAAACGTACATTGTTCCCCCTTGCCCTCTAGGTCATTGTTAATTAGTCTTAAAAGTTATGTATCGCCAGGTACATAGCAAATGTAATACAATTATTTCACGGAATTTCAAAAATAATATCTTTATTTATTTTAAGATTCTTTAAAATTGAAAATTTTAAATCTAACTCTTAAATAGTCTAGATTTTTTGTTAAATTACTCATACATATAATAAAAATTAAAATTGGACATAGCGAAGTTTTTTTGTAATTATTATGGTTTATTGGTTTAAGACGTAGAAAAATACGTGTGCTGCGTTTCCCTTAATATAAAGGATAATATTGTTCAAATAATAAATATAAAATTTGATTTTTTTCTAACTATGCGATATTAAAATTTTTAAAGTTATTGAAGTTTGAACCTTCAGATTTTATTAAACTTATGGATTCCACTAGATGTCATGTATGATTTATTAATTGTGCATTATGTTTTATCTAGTTGATAAAAATAAAGTTAGTAGGTAATTTAAAATGTCAACATCCTTGGTTAAACATGATTTTATAAAGCTCGAGTAACTTCTTCACGAAACTAATTTTAATTGTTTTGGTTGTACACCTATGTTTACAAGAGTACATTCAGTGTTAAATTGTTTTTTATAATGATTTAGTTAGTTTATAGATCAAATAAACAAGTTTACTAATTGATGTTTAGTGTGGCATACAATTTAACCTTATTTATAAAAAAATACATTTTGTTATTACTTTGATTTAAAATATACAAAAAATGTTTACCTAAAAACATATAAATATTATATAACTATATCGAAACAGCTTAAAGTGTTATTGTTAGTTACTTTAAAGATTAAAGTCGTTTAACTATTAAAGTATATGAAATTATACCTAATAGATTAAGATAATGTTTGTTTAAGACATTCGCCAGTGATTTGCTTTAATTATTTAGTTGTCATATATACATTTATCTTTTTTTAAAGTATTTTTCAGAAACACAGAGGAAAATACACAAAATCATAAAAAAAATGTTTTGAAATGTAAGAGTAACATGCTATGATATTTTTTTGCCAATCCACCTATCGTACATAATATATTTGTTATAATATAGATGGTTTTGTTTTTTTACCTAGGCACGTGACGGTGCAGGAATTTACGTAATACATTTTTGAACAATTTACATTTTTTAATTCAACTATAATATGGATTAGTGTTGAGAATAGTTAACTAATAATTTATCTAGATAAAGATCAAAATTAATACATTTTTATCTAGATAAATATCAGTTAATTTTATGTTTAATTTTACAAATATTTCGTGATATACGAGGATTAGGTAAAAAAAAATACATCATTAAAATTTAAAAATTAAAAAAAAACTTCATTAGAAGATAAAAAGTCAATTTTTTACTTAATAATACAAAAAAAGCTTATATTTGAAAAAATAAAGAAATAATAAATGTTATTAAAATAATAATGCTTCAAATCATATTTTATCTATAACTTAAAATCATATCAAAAGTTTTATCACTTAACCTGTTATGCCTAGGTGTTAAAACTTGGATTGTCTTACTAAATAAATAAATGTATTAGAGTAGTGACTACTGAGGATAGTGGTCGTACAGACCGGTAAAGCGACAACTGAGAACTGTGAATTATGAATAGTGGGAATAATATTAATAACTTCCAATATGATATTATAAGTATAAAATTATTGGTTGTTACTTGTTACTATTATGTAGGCATTTTTATAGAATAAATTATGCTTGTTTATCCATGAATGTTGATTTATTTTCGTCGGTTCAAACAATAAGAAATACTAATAATTATTTGTTTTTACTTTATAGATAATTATATGAAACAGATATCAACTAATGAAAACTGTCGTCACACGTTGACGGGTAACAGGAATAATATAATATGTTTTCACTTTTCTTATTATTAATTGCTCTTACTACATAATATTAAATAATATTTTATATTTTTGGGTCTTTTCAATGTTTACGATTCAAACTCCAGACGTATAATAAACATTTAATATTGAAATACATGGTTTAATAATAAATGTTACCAAAGTTTGTTTTCCGTGCAATAGGTATATGGTATACAGAAAAATGTAAATATAATTAATAATATTTTTAATTTTTATTTTTTTTTTTGTCCATTAAAATAAATTATCTAGATAGTTACTTATAGATAACTAAAATTTTATCTAGATGAAGATAAATATAACAGAATTAAAAATTATTTGGATAAGATAAAACATAAATTATTTTTATCTAGATAAGTTATCTAGATATTTTCCAACACTGATATTGATACAGAGGGCTCTCACAAAACCACACATTAGTCAAGTTCCTTTTTTCATAGTCGTTTTGTATTTCATTTATTACTAATTTGGCAATAATGTTGTTATCTAATATGGATGAAAATAAAAATAAAACCAAATGCCAAAGGGGCATCGATTCACAACTCAAATACATCATTAGTAAAGCTACATTTGATATAACGATAATTAGAGCTGTAAATTGAATGCAGTAAAAACTAAAAAACCTTAAAAATGCATTTAAAAATCACAAAAAAATGTAATACAAAATTCATTAAAATACATGACAAATGCATTAGAATCTCAAAAACTGCAGTATACTCGTATATAAAATGTTCTATAAATCCCCAAAAATGCATTAAAAAATTAAAGTTTAAAACGTATAAAAATATATCAAGTTTAATTTATTAGAAGAAACTACACACACGCACACACACACACACACACACACACACACACATTCATCGTTGCACTCGGAATCTAAAATTAAAAAACGAATCCATCGGTATTTAATTCGAATAAATTTGTTCAAAGAAAGCTACGCGTTTTACAATAAGATGAAAAGCACAGCCCAGACGATAATACCCCAGTGGTACGTATATCACATAGACAAGTATATTTTTAGTATATAATAATACAACACGTACTATATAACCACGGTGATACGTATTATATAGACATAATATTTTAATACATAACATAGATACCATATACGTAGATATTATAATGTGTGTATAATAATACGTGCTCGCGGAATTTTCCCGTAAACTGCACTCTGCGCAGATATTATTATCATATTATTGTTAATATATACCGCGAATTACATGCAGAAGCAAATACAAAGGATACACGAATCTTCCGTGAACGGAATTATGGTTTTGGGCGTTACGCTGAAGCCGTACTGGGATACGAACAGCGTATAACAATTGACTTTCTCCTTCAGCGATTGACACAAAAACCTGCAACACAAAGTCCACGGTCTCACAAACGTATTATGCATGACGGGTACAGTATTATTATGTGTTATTACGTAGCGCCGTCGATCTGTGGCTTATAATATTATCTATTGTACTGCACTATGCCCAAGTGTATCTATTGCATTTTGTTATTGTGTATACAAACAATAAAACGTTTTAATACGGAATCGGTATTTTAATATTATACATTATTTCCCCGCATTATTAGAGTTTTTATTTCTCTTTATTCTTGTTTTTCAGTTTTTATTTTTTTCTCCTAAACGATTTATTTTTTTTATAAAAATAATTAAACAATAGCTTCTTACACGGATTTATAAAAATGTAACGTACATTATTGATGTAATGTTATAATATGTGCCTACGAGAAAAGTTTGTGATTGTAACTCTATAGATCATACAATTTAATTTATAATCGTTTTTCTATCATCCTTACGTCTAACATAAATTGTTAAATTAAATATAAAGGTCGGCAAGTGGATGTCGCTCTGCTGTAAATATATCTGGCGAGTGAATCCACTTTCATGGATGTGTTAAATTTGAATTTGTATACGTAAAATGATTCTGAGCGAAGACGGTCTGTCCGCCTACAAAACTAAGGGTATTTTAAGATATAATTGCTATAAAAATAATTCGTTTTACTATTAATAATACAGTAGGCTGAATAAATGTTTGCAGAAAACATTGCATTTGAAAATTTAATCGAGTGTATAAAATATAACAATATACTTTAAAAGTTTCAAGCACCCACGAAAATTATTTTGAAATTACAACGAAATAACTAACATAGTTATTCTTCATTTAAATGTCAAATTTTTTAAATTTGAACTTAAAATGTCTATAAAAATCAACTATGTAAATATATTTTTTTGATTTTTTGGTTACACCATAAACTACTTACAAAAAGCCTTGTTTTAAATTTTCAATTCTTAGCTATAAAAACTTATTAGTTTGTACATTTTTAATTACTAAATAATCGAGATTTAGATGAATTTGGTTAAAATTTGAACTTTAAATGTTTATAAAAAAAGTGGTGTAAATTTGTATCTTAAATATTTTTAAAACTGTATTTAGAACAAGTTACAAAAAAACCTTGTTTAATTTATAGTTATAAAAATTAAGCATTTTGTAAATTTTTAATCACAAAATAATTTGAAAATATTCGATATTTTGTTATTCAAATTTGAACTTAAAATGTCTATAAAAAATTATTTTTTTGATTTTTTGGTTACATTATACATTACTTACGAAAAATCTTGTTTTAATCCATAGCTATAATAAACTATATACTTCATACATTTTTAACTATAAAACAAATTTGCAAATGTTCGATGATGCCTTTCGGTCAAAATTTAATGTTTAAATGTTTATAAAAAAACTTGTGCCTATATATTTTTATTATTTTGAAATTGCTATTTTAACAACTTATGAGAAATTTTGTATTAAATTTTTAAGAAATTTGACCCAACAAATTTTTTTTATCGATATTTGAAGAAAAAAAATTTTGAAAAACCGAAAATTTCTTAGTTCTACAATTTAATTTTGTCAAAACGTTACTTTGCGAAATTTTCCCGTTTTTCCTTAATTTTATTTTGGTTTTTCCGGCGCGTTTAAAAACTATTGGGAAT
>JACXSJ010002267.1:0-13767 GCA_014851325.1 Pentalonia nigronervosa | reverse complement strand
TCTTTGGAAATAAAATACCCTTAAAAAATCCCCAATACAACTACTTAGTATTCTTAATTATAAAAGACAGTAAGTGCCTATATTATAATTCCTACATAAAAAAAATATAAAAATATGAGGTAATAATTATTAGGAACCAGAATTTATTATTGTATTTATTTTTATATTATCCACAAGTGTATAGATTAACTTTTTTTATAATCAAGTAACTGACTATAATTATTATTTATATATTATATATTTATACATTTTATTATTGTTATTATATATTTTATCCGTAAGTGAACTGAGTAACTTTCTGTTATTACTGACTGACTGAGATATTAATTAAATTTTATATTTTTATATTTTTATTATTATTATTTATTATTACTTTTGACAGCTATATTTAACAACTTCTGCAAGTGAGCGCTTACTTTACCTGACTAAAAATATTAGTAGGTATTATATAATTATTTTTTCGTTAAGGTGTTATAATTAAGTTAAGTAGTGTCTTCTTATAATTTAAATACTAAAAAGATGCTTTGGAGATTTTTATTACGTTAATTTTTTTTCTAGATTTGATATCACACATTAAAATAAAATAGTTGATTTAACTCCATATTACGATGTTAAATATTTAGGTATTAGTTAAATCAACTGTTTAGGTAGTCATTTATATTAACCATAATAAAACGTTGTTTGGAGTGCACAATGTTAAGAAATGATTGGATTCATAATAGTAATAACACCTAAAATTAATTAACTTAAGAAGTTTTAAGTATTCAATATAATATAATACCGGTAATTGAATTGACAAAGTATAGAATGTTGTTTTTTAATATGATTTAATTCATTTAGAACTAATTTTGTCGTTTCTACTCCAAAATAGTGTTAAAATTATCCATTCACAATGGTGAATTAACACAAATGATATTGAGAGTGTAGTCATTATTAAATCTAGCCACCATTTAAATTTTAAACACCACTACTGTTACAATTACCTAAAATACAAAAAAAAACCTTGTATATTTAAAATCAAACTGAAAAAAGTGGGTAAGTGGGCATCACTTTGCTGTGCAGAAGAGATGCCGTGAGGATTATTGTTATGGATGTGTTAAATTTAAATTCAATGCTATAAAATCATTGTATATGAAAAATGATTGTGAGCTAAGACGTATCCGTCAGCTGAATCGCTAATTATATTTTTGCTATTAACATTTTTGCTTTTAATTTCTGAAAAAAAAATGTTTTTGAAAATGTAATTTTGTGTATTATATATAATAATATACTTTAAAAATTGTAAGTTGTCAAGATTCTATAATCATAAATCCAAAATTGACAATCTCATAATCATTAAATTAGAAATAAATAAAACATTCGACATAAAGCAATACCTTGATTAGATAAACATATACATCTACAAACTGTAGGACTGGGTATGGAGATACAAAATGATACAAATTCTATCAAAAATACTAACAGATGATAAACTATATCAAATGCTTTCTAAACACAAGACAATTCTCAGTTACACTGGCAAACACTCAATCAAAAAATGACATCCAGTAAAATGGAATACCCCTGAGATCTTTGTTATTGAGCCCCTTTTACTACTTACGATAAATGACTTAAATAACACTATAAAATACCCTTTCAAAGTCAATCTCTTCATCAACGATTTTAATTTCTGACGCAGAAGCTAGAATTTCAAATAGTGCACCTTTATACAAGATACGTCCAACAACATCTTAAAATATTCAACACTAACCGTTCAATTTACACGGCTGAAACCATAGCAATTCTCAAAACAGTAAACACATAATATATGACTGGGGAAATACCTATAAAAAAATAAAATTCTTATAAACTCACTAAGCACACTCATAAGTCTAAAAATACAACTAACACTACACATATAACAAAGCTAACACAACAAAGAATAAGCCAATTAAATATCATAGGAATCGACATATCACTAATCTGGGTTCCAGGACATAGAAGGCAACGAAAAGGCAGATCAAGAAGCTAAGAAAGCAGTAAAATCCATAGATATCCTAAAATTAAACATAACAATTTTTGAAAATATAAAAAACCAAAACAAAGAACTTATTCAAATCAAATGCAAACACATTGATTCAAACAAAACCTGAAATTAAGAAAAATTAAAAACTTCATTTTCGGTTGGCTAAATATCCTTACAAACAGAAAAAAAAAGTAGTAATTAATAGACTCCACATCGGAAACATTCAACTAACGTAGATATATCTCATGGCAAAGGAAGAAAAACCAATGTGCACTACCTGAGGAACTAAACTCTTAATTAACTAGATTTTCACAAAATGTCTCCAGTACACAGATGATCTAAACAACATCAACATCCCCAACACTCTAAACCGCACCACTCGGACCGAATACAGACACCGTCAATTGAGTTTTGACATTTTTAAAAAAAAATTCAATTAATACAATTTAATATAATAGAAATAATCTAGAGAATATCATGTATCTGTAACAAATTGTAATTGTAGTTGTAACTAATAGCCATTGCTGTCAATATTAATTATGATCAATAAAATAAATTGAAAGTACCCACGAATAATAATTTTAAATTACAAAGATATAACTATAGCATCGTTACATTCTTTGTTTAAATATCCGATTTCATCCAAATTTAAATTGGAAATATCCAATAAAAAATACAATGTTTATTTTTATTTTTTGGTTAATGTATGAACTACTTATGAAAAACCTTGTTTGACATTTACTATCTTTAGCTTTAGAAATTAAAAATTGTATACATTTTTCACTCAAAATAATTTGTAAATTTTTATGATTTAGACATATTTTGTTAACATTTTGACTTAAGACGCTTATGAAAAATTATTGTGGTATTACGCTCAATTTTAATTTTTATTAATAACAACTTATGAGAACCTTGTATTAGGTTTTCAAGTTTTTGACTGAGTAAAATGTTTTTTATCGAAAATTATTAAAAAAAAAACTAATTTTCTTTTAATTATTATAAATAGCTTAAAAATAGTTAAAATATTTTGAAACATTTATTGTGTATAAAAATGTTAATATAAACATTTTGTGAACAATTCATGTACGTATCTAGGGGTATTATTTAGTGTTGCAACAAAAAACATACCTAATCAATTTGGTCAAAAACTGGTTTCTGCGTAATACTTCAAGTTTTTCATAAACTTTTTTTTGTTTTTCTCGACTCTTTTGAAAAGTATTGGGAATTTTTATTCTTGACCTCTCCAAAGTACCAACTAAATAATATTTTTCATTTAAAATCTTCCTTAATATTGAAAATCAAATAATTTTTTCAACTACTTATCGTGTATACATTAAAAAAACACACATCGTTGTAAAAATCAATACATTTATTATTTCACTCAAATTCTTTAAACAATATATTATATTATATGCTTAACAAATATATATATATTTAACAATAATTAATAGTTATGTATTTCATATAATGAAAAAGTATGTGAGAAATATGTAACGTAAACATTAATGGTACAATAGATTTGAACATAGCAAATTAGATCTTGATCCATATTTATTAATTACGTAATTTAATAAGTACATCCCTCTTGTTATTACTGTCTCAATGTCCTAGTGTCATACACTGTATTTAATCAATACAACAATGATATTTTAATAATGCATAATAATATAACAAGGTATAACTTTAACCACGGGTTATTAGTTTTTAAATTATAATATTATCATAGCAAACAGACTTGATGTAGACGTATATTGTCCTAATAAGTTATCGTACAAAAATACACCCACCCCATATTTTTTGAGAGTGCAGTGCACCGTCTATAAGAGCGTCTAAGCTACAAGCTCGTAGTGTTATTTTTACTAAGTATTTCTTTGTCATGTATTATGAAAAATTATAATGTATCTAACCCTCAAATTAAATTGTAATTGTTTTTCATAAGCACGTTCGTACCTTTGTGGTTCATTTTATTAACTTAATTGCAAATTTGCAAAACACACCTACAACTAGGTACAAGTTTATTTAACAACTTTAAGATTATTGTCATTCGGTTGTAATGGCACAAATATAAAATTAACTCCATTCTTAGATGGTTCCATTTGGAAGTCAATGAGTTCGCAATTTCAAAATAAAACAGTTTTTTGGTACTGCAAATCACGTATTTATTTTGCTACTGAATGTATCGTGAACTACATAACATGTATTGTTTTAAATATTTTACACTTAAAATTCCACCTACGATAATGAGTATAAAAATAATAACCAAGTGTTACAATAAAATTGATATATTTAACATAAAAACTATATAAATATATATAGTTATCGATGATCTAGTGTACAGATGTAGCCAGTGACAATTAACAATTTGTTCAGTAAAGACATTTGAAAGTTTACACCATTTTTACACAAATTTTGAGTTGAAGTCATAGAAGTTTTTTATTAGTCATCTAGTTTTTTTTATAAATATGTCTTTCATCATGTTTGAAACTTAATAATATTATAAATATACTCAGCTTTATTGAGATACTTTTGTTATAAGTGAGTATACCACATTTGAACACAGAATGTTTTTAAACCATAGTACTTATTTCAAACAACAATACAATCTACTGGATAAAATATTAAACAAACACATACAATATTTGTACATCATATGAAAAATGAAATGGAAAATTTTATAGAGTTAGAGTACTTAACTCATTTTTGCCAAAAATGTAATTTACTACATCTGTACCACTAGAGTACTAGACCATCGATATAGTTTATTAAGGTCATAGTCTAGTGCATACAAATTGCCCCACAGTGGGCGGAATTTCGAAAATAGCTGGACAAAAATAATATATGTAACATAATTTTGTTTTATATAATATTGAACATTGATTATAAGTCGTTTTAAACATACATTAAATACATTTAACATGGTAATATTTAATATTTAATACACTATTTTATTCAGATTCTGAGTCAGGAATAACAATGGTTTTTTCGATAGGTTTTGAATCTGAATTAGTTAAAAAATTAAACACTTCTGGGGATATTAGCATCATTTTTTTGGAAGGATGTGGCCGTATTAATAATATAACCAGATCAGAAGTAACGATTAAACGATGAAGATTTATATTTTTATCAACCGACTGATTTTCCTAGTGATATGTTCTCAAAAAAATCTGTAATGCTTATTTTTTCTTAAAAATCCAAATAATTCTTTACGCCTAATACTTGACAAAAACGATAATTATTTTAATAGAAGCAACGAAGAGCAAACAAAATATACATAAAATGAAATCTCATGAACTGTATAAATATTTAATATAGTATTTATTGAGGTTAGTTTTGGCCATTTTTTTAAAACTACCATTCAAGTTAAAATATTTAAATTAAACGTAAGATTATGCATTGATTATTTATTATACTAACAAATGGGTGATTAAAATTATTAATATGAAATATAAACTCTAATACATATATTCATTAGTAGTAACCTCCATCATAAATAAAATATAAAAACCGGAAATTTAATGATTATTACCATTTGAATTCTCAAGAGCAAATGAAGCAAAATATTGTATGACTGACCATTTATTATTTTATCGCAGAATATAAATTTCACTTTGAAGTGTATATATATATATATATATATCATTATCTGTCAAATACTGCAGATCATTTTTGTATTATATTGACAATAACATTCTTATAAACGAACAATATCAATTTCAAAATAATTATAAAATAAGTATATTTTTGTCCAGCTATTTTCGAATTCCTTCCACTGTATGCCCGTTGACGTGTATTATAAGTTCGACATTATGTTCTATGGTTTTCAAGTATAGTGAAACCTCGATAAGTCGAAATACAAGGGAAACCAAATATTTTCTACTTATTAAGGTTAGGACTTACTGAGGTCAATAATTTACTAAAGTTTTCGCACGGGAGCGGAATTTGTTTCGACTTATTCAGGTTTGACTTATCGAAGTTCCGCTGTATTTAAATATGACACTCCACATACCATGCCTGTTTAGCACAAACTCACATCATAATAATGTATCATGCTACGTAATATATCTATATCATGATTATGATTGTAGTGATATTTTAGCTTTAAATGCTACCTCAAAGAGATTAAAAATTCAGGAAAACGAGATATACATTTAAAACATTTCATTAATCTTAAATGTAAAACCGTAAATAACCGTTATTGTGTCGTAGCAGGTGCGGAGTGTAACTTTTATTCCAAAGGAAATTAAAATTGTTCGTTATACCATAAAAGAAGAAGAAAAAGAAGAAAAAAAATAAATTTTTTTTAATTGTAGAATGGATAAATCATACTTAGATATTTACAATTAGCTTATTTTTAATTTAAACTATCTACTAAAATTGACGTATAAATGATTTTGATTTGTTGCCAAAACTGATTGAAGGAGCAAATAATATAGACAGTACAAATAATCGTAGTCAATAAAATAATATTACAGATAGAGTTTCAGCTGTTTGGGTATAGCAAATGGCTTCCACAAAAGTCCAAATAATCCATTAGGTTATTATTATTTAATTGAAAATGATAAATGTTATACTTCACGAATGTCACACTACAGCCTACACCAGTGAAGAATATAGTTTATGTGTTAGTTAACGGCATTTAGAGTTGGAAAATATGGTTTTCTTTTGATTATAGTTTGAATTGAGTTAAGCTAAAAGAAAAATACACTAGTCAAGTTTTTCCAGTTGTAGAATAAATCACTTTTTTCTAACAAATAGTTTGTAGATAACATTAAAATGCTATTGTATTTTAAGCTATACTACAAATTTATAGTTTCTATACCTACAGACAACACCACCTTGATGTCATTGAAATTTGTTTTTGAACTCGGCTTTTTGAACAAATTAATATACAATGTATAATATAATGCAAACATTAAATATGAGTATTTTATGTATTTATATTTATACTATAGTCATTATTTAGGGATAGGATTTATATGCATTTGTATATTTTTTTTGATGATGAAGCAAATGGTGGATATTTTATTTTGCATATTTTTGTATATTTGGAATAAAATGCATATTATTGCATATTTCAACAATAAACATTTAAAATAGATATTTTATGGTATATTTTAGCTGCGGTGGTTGGTAAAAGAAGAAAATAGAATATTATAAGTGAAAAAAAAAACTCAAATATTTATATAGGTGTAGTAGGTATGGAAAATGTAAAAATGAAAGTAATCTGGATGAAGATTTTTATTACAATCAACTTCATGGGAGAATCGAAAACCCAAAAATTACGTCATGTGATGTTTAACGTAGTTTTAGCAAGTATAAAAACATACTAAGATTTAAAAGAAGGTGTTTTGTTTTTGAAAATTTTAAACACCATATCATTGTTTCATGTTATACTTTAAAATAACATTAATAGTTAATACTAATATTTTTAATATTTTAGAATGTAAAGATTTAGTTTTTATATTTTGTGTCTTATTTTTTTACATTTCTTTGTTGCATGTTTTTGTATATTTTTAATAAATCAAATGCATATTTTATCATTTTTTATTGTATATAAATTCTAGCTCTAGTCATTAATTTATATATTTCATTAAAGAAGAAATAATGAAAGTACTCACGTAATATACCGATACTGTATTTTGATTTTCGAGAATAATTTGCATTAAAAAAAAAGTTGTTTTTCAAAATTACACGTTAACAATTTATGATAAGAAAATATCAATTTTATCATTTTGTTCCCAATCCTGTAAAAGGTCTTTTGAAATGAAACCAACTTAAATATATCGATTTTCCTCCAAGCCTGGTACTCTTGATAAGAATTAATTAGAAATATGCAAAAACAACGCTCAAAAAGTTGTTCGTGTTCGTCATAATATGATGATATTACGATGACGTCATATAATGATGTCTTAAATAATTTGTTTGGTTTTTTTTATTGAATTTTGTTTATTTTAGGTCTTTTACATAATTAAGTTAGGTACATCTAACTTTGTACCAGTCTTGTTTATAACTGAAATAAAATGAGTTTTTGATGTTGGCGCAAAGTTACACAACGCTAAATTATATAACTTTGCACCACACTTAAAAATAATAATTTTAAATAAATTTTTTAAGTTGATCAAATTTTAGTTTTTTAGAGTAATTTTAAATATTTGTATCTAGAAGATTGTGAAACAAGTACAGTTCTATTGTCATTAGTATAGTGACAGTGCATGTTTTAGGTGATGAAAACATGAAATTTATGCAAAGTATCCTAAAAATACAGAATTTATTATTACGTGTGATAGAATATATATATACGTTTTACAATATTCATCATACATACATATTCTTTATATAAGTGCTATAGTAAGGGAAAAAGACTATGCCCTTCCACCATCGGCCACAGTGGCGTCGAACCTTATATATTGAAGGTCGGGCACGGTCCAACATCTTTTGAAAATTTAGAATAGGGCCGCTTCATATATTTACTATACCTTCTATTCGGTTTGGATCAATATTTAGATATTGTAGCCTTTTTAAATATTTTTTACCCAAATTCTTTTTTAGGACTTCGATGCCACTGATCGGTCATATTTTAGACGAATATGACTATGTAGAAAAATAAATATTAATAGTTTAAAGAAAAGAATTCCTAAAAATGAGAGTATTAGATTTGACTTGGAAAGTTGAACATAATAATAATATAATACTTATAGTACCGCATAAAGGTGCAAGTCGTTTGTAATAATTTTTTATGAATAAAAAGTTATTGAAAAAATTGAAATATAACTATTAACTTCAAACTCAGATAGTTGAATATTATGTATTGGATTCTTATCGATACATTGAAGATTGAAATGTTGTAAATGATGAATAGATAAATAGATGATAATAAATGATTGCTTACTTATTGATTATACGAGTAGTTAATAATGATTTCGACTGCCTTTTTTAGGTTATAAATGTTTGGCTATTATTCCACAGAAAATAATAAATTCTACAATTAATTATAGGTAATCACGATAACCACATAATACATTTCAACGAAAACACACGAAACTCGCCTGTAAATTTATTGAACAATAGCAATATAAATCGATGGGCGAAAACTATGTACTGGGGAAATTTTTTATGGGTTACACGGATTTGATTTTACCGGTCGCGTTAAGTACTCAAATAGGTGCTTAATACATTATGTACTTGCACAATATACAAAACAAAGCCTGTCGATTCGCTCGCAGTTTTATATTATGTAGACGTTGTGTATGTATTGCGTAAGGTACATAGTCTCATGGACGCGAATTTACACATAATTCGATCCAAAATATAAACTAATTAAAACAAAATAATTTTTTTAAAAAAAATATTTTTTCCCCATTTTACACAAACTTTTAAGACTGCCAGTTAAAGTACCAATTTCTAAAAAAATAGACTCGATTAGGTGCATTATCAGAGAAAATTCAGCCAACAAAATAATTCTAGATCTATGACTGACATGCCGAACTGTGTAATTTCTATATATTGTATACCTACCTAGTACCTACCTATAATCTGTGTTAATGTGTTATTTAATTTAATACTTGCACAAGTAATTATACAATTAAACCTATCCACGTGCATCTGGAAAACAATTCAATTTGACAAACGCACAGTCGTACGCAGACCGGAATTTTAGTGGTGCCTATTAAGTACAGCTTTTTGGCTCCTCTCTTAATTTAGGGCCTTTCTTAAAAATCAAGTAAAAAAGTATGTTTGTATATTAATCATTTAATTTGTTTTTAATTTTTAACGTAATACATAACAATTGTAAAAATAATAACAATAATAATAACAACTTATCACATATTTTTGAAAAAATTACATTTAATTTATTAACAACAGGTAAAATGCATATTATGTACAATATACATATATATGAAAATAAAGTTAATTTTTCGCGCACGAATTTGCATATTTGACAGTAGTAATGCATAGTTGCCAAGCGACAAATGTCTTGAAGTGCAACAACATAAACGTTAGCAAAACTAAAAAATATAGAAGGTAGTAAAATAAAAATAATTAATTCTATATTTTTATGTCGTGGTATTTATTGATACTCAAAGACATATTGGAATCTAATAAATTTAGATTTAATTTAAAATTAACTCGATATTTATGAATTCAACTTCTATAATGTCATATCAAATTATGGAAAAAAAGACCAAGAAAAAAGAACAAAAGTGAAAATAATATTTAAAAAACTGTATAGGTACTTTATACATTATCAAAAAAAATTGATTATGCAATATTTCTTTCATTTTAGATTTCCAATTTTCTTCATCAACATCTTTTCTGACAGGAAAGTGAATCTAGTTGGTACTTTGAGGGGTTAAAAGTAAAAAATTCTCAATAGTTTTTAAACGCGTCTGGCAAAACAAAAAAGGAAAACGGAAAAATTTTGCAAAGTCAATTTTTAATAAAATTAATTTTTATTTTTAGTGTAACAAAAGAAATAATGAGTTATATATTAAAAATTATACAGAATGTTTATATAAGCATTTTCTATAAATTATTAAATATTTAAATAATTTTTGCCTTTTTTTTAAGCTATTTATAGGCATAATCAATTTTCAGTTTTTTTTTATTATTGCTGATAAAAATCTTCCAGTCGGTTAAAAAAACTTGAAAATTTGATACAAGATTCCTCATAAGTTGATAAAATAGCAGATAAAAAATAAAAATACATATGCAATTTTTTTTTATAAGCATTTAAACTTAAAACATTGACCAAAGTTCAACATCGAACATTTGCAAATTGTTTTATAGTTAAAAATTTATAAAATATTCAATTTTTATAACAAAGGATTGACAATTTAAAACAAGATTTTAATAGTGTAACCAAAAGTAAAAAAAAAAAAAAAATAAAAAAAATAATGAAAAAATAATTTTTATAGACAATTTAAGTTTAAATTTGGACAAAATTAGATATTTAAATGAAGAATAACGATGCTATTTAATTCGTTATAATTTAAAAATATTTTTCGCGAGTGCTTAAAGCTTTTAAAGTATATTGCTATATTTTATACACTCAATTAAATTTTCAAATGCAATGTTTTCTACAAACATTTATTCAATCTACTGTATTATTAATTATTTTATTAGCAATTACACCTTAAAATATCCTTAGTTTTGTAGGCGGACAGACCGTCTTTGCTCAGAATCGTTTTCCATATACAATGATTTATATCGTTGAATTTAAATTTAACACATCCATTACGGTGACCCACTCAACACGTGTTGTACAGCACAGTTGTATCCACTCGCTAATCTTTTTTTATTTTTAAATGGGTTGTTATGCTTTTATCATTTAATAAAATATATTTATTTTGAAAAATGTTGTTCTTAATGACATAAAATTATGCAAAAATAATATTTTCAAAAAAATGATTGGTTGCAATATTTTTTGAAATGACGAATCATTTATGTGAATAGATACAGTAAATAATTATTAGGCTTATTAGCTTTTATACTTAACTCCCCACGATTTTTGTTAAGAAAAGGATAACACACGAAATTAAAAGTTTATGACAGAATTTAATTTATAACAGTACTAAAATTAATTAACTAATACTCGTCAATAACTATATATTACGTGTTGGATAATTTATTTTGAATTTTCAGTTTCAGTCTAAATTTTTTACTCCCACCTTCATACATACACATTTTTATTTTAAAATAAGAAACAATATCAACCACAGACAGTATAAATTATGAGTGTTCTCAAACCTGCATTCCCAAATCGTGCATCTGTATACCGCAGCAGCTGACTTGTGTAACAAAAACAAATGTTTAAATACTCGAGTAGGTTCGTAAAAAATATAAGAATCACGAATACTGACCATTGATTATGATATTTGATATATCTGATGTATAATCGATATTATATTGTGATGGGATGCGTCATATTTATTATTTACATAAATCAGTGGAAATCGCTCATAATACTTTTCTATAAGCAATAAACGTCAATTTTATTCTGTAGAAAACTATAGAGAGATTTTATAGAGAGATTTTCAGGTTCATTGAAATAAAAATTGTCGATTTACCGAATCGAAAAAAATGATAAGCTGCAATATATTGTCGGCGAATCCCGATTTATAATATTCTTAATATGTCAGTAAGTGCGGCGGAATCTCTCATATATTCGCTGATGGATTAATCCGAAAGACTCATTTTGTTACCGCTGCGGCGTACTTATGATTGAAGAAACCACGAAAACAAATTCTGTTTAATCTAGCCAAAATTACGAAATATCAAAAATATAGTTTATCGGTATAACGACTAACGACACGTATAATCCTAGAGTTGGCATCCCTCAGTGTTCATGTCATCATATCGAGGGTATCGCAGCACATGTATTTTTTATATGTTTTAGACCAATAAACGGTAGTAAATTACAAATACTTCGCAATATCTGGTTTTAATTTTTAATAAACATATGAATTTATCTTTGACAAAATATCTAGGCTATTTAGAAATTCGATTTAAAATTTAAACTTTAACTTTAAAGAACTTTAATAAAGATATTATTTTTGAAATTTCGTGAAATTCTTGCGTTACATTTGAATTTGTTTTAAACACATCAGATTTTAAGTAGAAAAAGTGATTCCTAAAAAAAAATCCTAGTCAAGAAATTTATGAATTCAACCATTTTTTCGATATTGCAAACCAAGTATGTTTAAGGGGGCTGGGGTGTAGCATGTTTAAATAATCAATATTTAGGTAATTTGCATGACATGTACATTTATTATAAAAATATATTTAATTTTCCTCGACTCATTGACATGCGTATGCGTGTGTGAGAGTTGAAAGTGATAACGAATTATACACATTAATGCTTATTTACTACTCACACATTGATACAGCCCAAAAGTACATGTCATATAAATTGCCTAAATATTACTCCTAAAAACATGTTATCTCTCATGTTGCCTCTTTAATAATACATATTTTATCGAAATATGTATACTAATTATTGTACTTATTGCAATAGTTATAAAATCGATGTGAATGCATCTTATATAATAAATTATAACTATGCTATTCGTACATCAGATACGATCGGACATTCTAATAATTTATTAGTAATAAATAAGTACACCTATATATTATACTACTACCATCACTATCTACCTATCATGATACTTTGGGATTAGTGAACACTTCCGAGTTCTGTCGTTATATTAAATAAGAATGATCAATTCAACTGTGCAATAATGATAAGTGGAAACAAATTCTCAGAACAATAATAATATATAGAGGTACGCTGCACGATGTATAATAAATAAAATTATTTCCGAGCGAAGGAAATACTGAGTACCGACAATGTCAAACTGGATGGAAATGTCTCTGTTCATGGAAAATATAATATCAATACGACAATACGTGTTCGAGTAATATTGTCACTAGTCAAACAATCTCATCGCACACTAATATAAATAATGAAAACGAATAATGTAATAATGTGAAAATGTGCATTACCCATAATACTCGGAATCTTCCCTATAGGCTTCATATTTTTCATATTTTAATATCTTTTATATTTTTAACCCTGCATCAGTCGCGCGTTCTACCATTGTAGTACAGTGATAATCAATTTAATTTTAGATGGTTTTAGAATTACCCAATGACAATGATAAACTAAATACCTTTTAACAACATTATATGATTGAAAACTGTAATGATTTTGGAGTTTATCTTTCAGTGTAGTTCCGTATATTGAGCAATCAAGTTTTATGTTC
>JACXSJ010002266.1:0-50518 GCA_014851325.1 Pentalonia nigronervosa | reverse complement strand
AATAAAAACAAAACATCATTTTTAACCTACCTGCAGTATCTACTGATGCTACAGACAGTCCTAAGTCTGTATACAAACGTGAAGGAAAATGATTAAATTAATTTTAAATTTCAGGCCGCAATTCATATGTAACCCAAAAAAACTCGGGCCGCAATTCGGAAGAAATTTTTACCGCGGGACGCAACTAGTAGCCACCCGTTTTTTTCATATGTGACACACGTACAACATTCAATTAGTGCTCTTAATACTTTACGAATACTTGTCAATTTCTTCTTGAGTGTTATATATGATTATAATTTAGTTTAATATTATGCATTGTGCTAGCTATACACGGTGATCGTTTTATAGCATTTATGCGTTTCATGTATTTTTAAATCTGAATAAGAAGTTTTTGTTTTGGATTTTTTTCTTGACAACACAAATACGAGTATTAAAGGTAATTATTTTGATTTTTATAGTATTTAACTAATTTAAACAGTTTTTTTTCAACTTTATTATAAGATTTTTACTTTAACAAGTTGACTGGCTTATATATCATATATGATGCATATAAAATTTTCAATTATTGCCCTTAATAATTTATGAACACTTGCCAATTTTGTGTCGAGTATCATATAAAATATGATGCTCAAATATTTTCAATATTATTCATTTATTTATATCTAAGGAATTATCCATGCCGTAAACTCTGATAAAAATCTAAAAATCTAATCTGCACGGTGTTCTTGCGTATCTTATTTTGCTGGAATGGATCACTGGGTGTTTGAAACCACAGCACCTCAATAGTCGGCGCCCATGTCTCATCTCCTATAAACTTGGTTTGAATATTTAAAATTTATAACATTTTAAAAATTGATTATTCAAAATTTAAACTAAAAATCTTAAAACGTGGCTGGATTGATTTCTATTAACGATTTCAAATTAGTTTTCAGAAGCAGTGACACTACAGTGATGACTGTCATCATTGATTTTAAATTTAACAGATCCATTGCATTAACCCTGCACTATGACGAGTTTCGACCGACACCGGTTGAACGTACTTGACGACTTTTTTTTTTTGATGGAAGTTACTATATTTTTAAATTTAAATTGTATAATACGTAACTTAACTGTGGTGTCGTTGAATTGTGTACTACAAATAAATAAGTTTAAGAGGGTTGCAAGTGTGTTTTTTTTCATTTAAGGAGTATTTGATAGGCAATTATTATTACACGTGTGATCGCGTACCTATGCCTACAAATGCTGCTGTGCGATTATAGTAAATGATAATTATTATTTATTTATGAGTGTCTCCAGCACTGTTGGCATAATATTTGGCATATATTATAATATTCCATGAAAAAAAAATGTTTTGTTCCTTCATGAGATACCAATTTTAATCAATATTTAGACTTAACGATTGCCCTTGTTACTTAGAATTTAACTATGTAAAAGCGTTTGGGCTTATCGGTCTTTTTATAGGTTTTTGTATTAATAATATTAAAAAATAGTAATTATAACATTCAAAAAAAAAAAACACTGGAGTAATACTCGAAATTTGAGAGTAAAAAATGCAAGCAAGCGAGTACAACTCTGCTGAACATTAAGTGTCGTGTGAGTCACTGTAATGGGTTTGTTAAATTTAAATTCAATGATATAAAATCATTGTTAACAAAAAACAATTGCTAGCAAGGAAGGTCTATTAGCCTATATTAATAAGTATATTTTATGTTATTAAAGTAATTTATCTTACTATTAGTGAAACAGTAGGTTGAATTAATTTTTTCCCAGTAAATTTCATTTGATATATTTTAAAAGTTTCAAGTACTCATGAATAATATCTTTCAATAACTAAAATAGTTGTTATCCATTTTAATATCTAATTTTGTCAACATTTAAACTTAAAATATTTATTAACATTTTAACAAAGAACCTATCTCAGACCTAACGACGAGTCCATAATTTTTATATGTTAGAACCGGACCATGCAGAAACAAGCCCACACAATATATGCTAGTCGGTAGGGATTGTGTTAACAACCTTTCATTTTTCACTTCTGTTTTATTTTCATGGAATGCAAATTTCGCAATTCCTTAATTCATTTGTTTTTCAAGAAGAGCATGCCATAATAACATAGTATTCTAATAATACTTTCTCGTCCTTCTAAACTAAGATTTATTAATAACTTTCGATTTCCACACAATCTAGAGAGCGTGAAACTGTTTCAATTAAAACAAATATCAAAGATGAAAAACAATCCTAACAATGAACCACCCACGAATAAAAGGCGTTCACTTCAAAACTTTTATATAGTACTTTTGAAAACATTATTGATGAAAAACAGCTTATATAAAACTTTCTTATTTTTTTTGTTACAAGTAAAATAAAGAAATACGTAAAAATAATTTAACTTTTTTAAGTATAAAATTGTAAAATATTATTAGGTTAGTAACTTGTAATAAATTCACGGTTTAAATATCTAGATTAAAATTAGTCCATTTATTTTGAAAATTGAATTGTTTATAGAAAGTAATAATATGTAATAATAGGTCTCATTAAGTCCCTACCTGATTAATAGTTAATAACAAAAGAACTAAATTCGTTAAAAGAAAGATTATTTTAACTTATCATTTAAATTTCTAATTTTATAACATTTTGAACTTCAAAATATATCTATAAAAATCAATGTTGCATATTATAATTATGCATATTATGTATTTTTAACATTTTTAGATTGCCGTGAGTACAACTTTATTTTACTTTCCCATCTACAGGTCAACTGCTCCTCTGCCCACTTGACACTATTTTATGTCATTGGAAACCGGGAAAGAGTGAGTTCTGCATGACAAACGGAAGAAGAGTAAATGCTTGACGGGCACCCAGAAAGAAGCAGTGTTTGGAAAGAGCACGTTCGATTATAATTAAAGCGTGAACGTGGGTGAAATTCATATTTTAAGAGAACTCTGAATGTTCAAAATAAATAAATTTAAAATCTTTAAAATTTTGATAAAGATACTTCAGATAATAATGTTTATTGTCATTCAAAAGAGTAAAACTCTTAAAAATAGTAAAAAAATATAATTTTTTCCCCTGATTTATTAAAGACTTAAAATTATGTAAAAGAAATATTTTTAAAAACGTTATTGATTTTTGAAATGAGTGTCTACGTTAAATTAATCAATCCGTATAATATATTATTCATATTACAATATTATATTATATTGTAATGAATCACGGTTCACGGATATGTGACACCGTTACAAAGTATAAATATAATTGTAGAAAATAAGAAATAAGATTACTGAACATATTATAGTCATCCGGGACACATATGCATATACAGACTGAATTTTTTTATGGTGAACCAGTTAACATCTCTATAAATATTAGGAATTTTAAAATAATTTTTTTTTTTTTACTTTCTAGGTTTTACTATTTTACACTGTGTTGTGATTTTAATAATTTTAACTGCTTCCCTTATTTGATAAAACACTATCAACTTTCGATTTTCAAATGGCAATACCTATTTTCGATAACGAAAATCTATAAACATATTAAAAAAAAATAATTTTAACGTCTACATTATTTAATTTGAATAATCCGTTTACGATTTATTAATATTTAAATATTCATTTAATTCTACTGAGAAATTTATCAAACTCATCAGTAAAAACCAAAAATGAAAACAAAATTATTTCTCAATTTAACAATACCTTTAACGGTCATAATCGATAATAACTATAATAGAGATAGTTATTATCGATTATGTAAATTGTAAATTGAACGAATATTCAAATGTTAATAAATCGCAAATGGATTATTCAAATTAAATACTGTAAACGTTAAAATTATTTTTTTCAATATGTTTATACATTTTCGTTATCGAAAATAGGTATTGCCATTAGATAATCGAAAGTTGATAGTGTTTTATCGATGAAGAAAGGCAGTTAAAATTATCAAAATCATAACACAGTGTAAAATAGTAAAACCTAGAAAGTCAAAAAAAAAAATTATTTTAAAATTTCTATTACTCACCAAGATATTGACTGGTTCAGAATAAAAAAATCACCTTGTATACTATTGTATATATATATAAGACGCATACAATGTCAAGTCCGATAGTTCTGGGCCAACAGTAACCTACCAACTAGTGAACTCCGGATGACCATAATATTTACCATACTGTTGTCATCTGTATATAATTATTTAATTCAGAACTGTGAAATAATATAACTTATTGATTCAAAATCAGCATTTGATCAATCTGTCTCGAAAGCTCCCGAGCTACGGTTAAATTTTAATTCAAAGGAAAATCCTCACTGAATCACTCAAATATAACAGGTTCCCTAAACTCCGTCACAATACAATATATTATACAGTTAAATAGAGTTTAATATTATTAAACACAATGTTTTTTTTTAAATTCTGAACGGAGCTGTGATTTTAGGACCTGTAGTGTTTTAAACCAAATCTTCAGAAATGGGCCAAGTTCGATTTTGTAATATTAACCATTTTTGTTTCAGTTTGAACTATTTAAAACAAATTTTATTTAGGATGTGTTTTTAGGTATTTAATTTATGTTCTCCGAGTATTAAGAATATAAATTATTTGTAATAGCTAGTTATTACATTTTAATTTAATAATTTATTAATGAAAGGCACAATGAACTTGTTCAGTTATCAGTATATTTCTTTTAAAAATCATAAATGCAAAAGTGAACCAGTTCAATCATTACAATAAGTGAACTCTCCAAATACTATGGAAAGAAGATGATCGAATATACTTGATGTGATATAATATATAATTACTAATTATAGTTTCTGAGCGGAGCGATGAATGATCGATTTTACAACGTTGTGTGTGTATTTTTTTTGTGTCTGTTGTTTTGATGGCAGCGAAAATGCTTCCATTTTCTCCACACATTTTTTTTTTGAACTAGAAACATGTTTATTTTCTTCCAAATATTAAAATCAAATAAGTGTATAAGATTTATAATTATTTATTTTACTTGTTGTATGTATCCAATTATGACACCAATTATTAGTTGACTTGTTAAATAGTGTATAATATTTCTAATATTAAAATGTTTAGCTCATTAAAAAATTGAAAATAATTTGTATATTATATACTAATTTAATGTTTTTATATTTTTAAATTATTATTAAAAAAATAACATTTTACTATATTTTATCACGATGATTTTTAATTTTAATTATTATCAATATTTTATGTTTACCTATGCATAAAAATAATATTGAACAGTATTCTTGACCAGATAATGATAGCTACCTAACCTAATATTTAAATTAATAATAATCTGATAATTTATCATTTAGATAGTGACGGAAAATGAACCGTGGAGGAATACGATATCTCATTTTCAGAGGAATATGGCCACAGCCAAAAATGTAACTTTGAAAATATTAAAGTCTCGCCTTTTACATTTTCTAAAACCATTGCAGGGTATTGAGCCTTTTTAAGAGGTAAGTCAAACGTCAATGTTCAAACGAAGAAACGTCTCGAGGCAAATAATATATCAGAATTGGTACTGTTGCGAAGAATTGCACGTATATAGTTTGTACAACAATAATAATAACAATATTATGGTCGACACAAACGTGTTTTGCACAGCGTGCAAGCTGTCAGTATAATAATAACAATAATAATAATAATATTATATACTTATGTGATAAATATATAAATATGGCGTTTCTCTACTACTGCAGGCAGGTATATGTAGTATATGCAGTATATGCAGTATATATGGTGTATCGTATATGCGACTCTGTGAAGTTTTTTTATCACCTGTACCTACTCAAATTATTTTATATCATAGCTCAATGTAATTAATTTAAAACATGAAAGTGCTAAAAAAAAAAAATCACTACAGTTGATTAATAGTAAAGTAAAAAAAAATTGAAAGTATCTACATCAATACTTTCTTTAAGTATTTGTACTTATTTGTACTGAAATAATTTTTTTACTGAGTATTCAAATACGTGTTTTAAACACTTTTCAGAATAAGCAAATCTGCACTTGAATAAGTACTTTAAAAAAGTATATAAGAATGAGTGGCATCCACTTGTTTGACACGTATATTATGATAAGGCTCTCTCGTCTTCAGCGGGTGTTAACATATTATATACGCGATCGTGCACGTAATGTTTAATACTATTATTACGATCCACCGTAGAAATCGTTCGTAGTCATAATAAAGTTAAGTACTACAAAACAGCATACATTATATTTTGTATTTAAATCGCGCGAAATTCATTCCAATTATATGTATGTAGTTTATGCATATTATTAAACAAGTCACAGAGAAAGTTCACCTTCCGAGGGTGCTTAATTCCCGGTTTCTATATTTCGTAATTTATACGTTTTTAGATTATGCGTAAAATAAAAAATATTTCGCTGGGACAACTAAGTACGCTAAAACATTTTTCTCCAGCTGCACTGTATACACTAATTAGTGTCAATAGGTATTATAAGCATATTTCATTTATTTGACCTAAGGACCAATACATTCTGTATATAATAATAATATTATACTATATTGACAAATGATAATAGTAGAAATATTTAAAAAAATAATCACCTCAATGGTTTAATGCAGGTATATAAAAATAGATTACCAGCTCGCAGAAATTGAATATAAATGTATCCATAATGGTTAAAATAAACCACTTCACATAGTATAGTAGTATTAGTGTTTGTGTTCTAATACTTATTATATCTTTTATGAAACAATAATACACCATGTCACCATATTATTGGTATTATAAATTAATAAAGATTTAAGAGAGGCAATTTAATATAATTTTAAAATTATTATTATTGTACATATTTGTTGAAATAAAATTTTATTTATGTCAATGCAGGAGTCACATAATAATGAGAAAAAACACTGAAAAATCGCTGCTATAAGTGCGACAAGTTATGTATTTGGTGATTTCGTGCCTTGGCTAAGGGTATTTTTTCATGCCAACCTACATAATGAAAAGCTCGACAATTAGGTATATACAAGATTGTTTAAAATTTATGTTACAGCTATAAATATTAAAAATACAAAAAATGTATGATACGAAAGTTTCTTGATATAAAAACATCTAAAAGGATTTGTATATTTTTTATAATTATTTACAATATTTTAGAGAGGTTTTGAACAATCAACTTTAGATATTTATAATGATATAACTTATTTAATGTTTAGCATTGAATCATTGAATCGTCAATAACAAATAAATTCAATTTTAGTGCAACAACAAGAATATTTGCCCAGAAACAGGTGAGAAGAAAAAATTTGTAATTATTTAAGTTTTGTTATTCAATTTTTAAATTAAATAATATGTATATACTTGTATTATAACATATTACACTGTTAATATATTATGATTATTAATAGGTAATTAATAAAAACTGAATGTGTTAAATTGTTATTGTTTATTTTGATATCTATAGTTATATTATATTATATTATATCTATAATTCTGCACTTTTTATTTGATATATATTATAAATAAAATATTTATAATATTATGCACCAATACATTTAAATTTTTAATATTATTTTAGGTAGGTAGGTATAGATATTTAAGTTTATTTATAATTTTCGTTGAAATTGGTATAAAAGTAAATACATGAATGAATGATACCAATAAACCTTTATAAATATTATATACTATTTGTATAAAATACAAGTTAAGTTTTATAATTTTTACTTATTTTTAACACTAGACATCCACCCCTTCTCCTCTTCTGTTTCAAAAAGCGGGGTGGAATTTTATAAGTGCTTTGGATGCTTTAATTCTAAATACGGCCGTGGGGGACTATAGTGATTTGACAATTTTAGTGATTAATATTAATTAATCAACATTAATAATTTATACAAATATTGTAAAATTTAACCAGTTAGGTACTATTATCTAATACTAGATTCAATATTACATCTATTTTACATTTGCGTAAAAATATTATAATGATTGTTATTGTCCTTAGTATAAACATTTTGATAATCGACAAACTATTCATTCACATTTTGAATAGGGTACATTAAGTTTTTCAAAAAAAAAAATCATCACTAAATAGTTTACTGTAAAAAAGAAAATTTTTTATTTGGAAAAACAGAAGCTTGTATCGACATAGGATACCATTCCTTAAATAGTTGCATTTATTATACATATATAAATGTATAATCATTGGTAGTAGGTACAAAAAAATCTCAAGAATTTGAAAAAATGAACTTTAAACAAATTCAAAAAATCAGAATTTGAATAAATTCTGTATTAACGGAAAAAACAGGAGTGGGCATGTTCAGTGATTCATCCTGTATAGTAAACTATATAAATATAATCATGGCAAGCTCGAGGCCTTCTTTATGACTTATCGATAACGACATTGGCTCAGCGTGACGTACCTATACCAATATATGTAATATTCTGAAAAAGAAAATTTGTCCTTTAGAGACCAAAGGGAATGTATATCATATTAGTTGAGTTCGTCATAAACCTATGTATAAAAAAAGTTATTTTTTTTTTTTTTTACAATTTTAATTTGAACGGATCCCTTTACGCGTGGCTAAGCACAAAGGATAAATAAGATTTAAAAGGTCACATGAGCATTATATATAGATAATACACGGTAATACACATCAAGAAAATTACTTATGTCACCATATTGCATACACGTGTAGTAAAAGGTACAGTTTTTAGATTTTTAAAATAAGAATATAAGACAAGCTTGCTTAACTTATATATATATATATACCATATTTATAATTTGTAAAAACAGATATATTCTCTTTAATTTTTTATAAAATTTTAAGTCTAAATAAATTAAAATCAATAGAATAGATACGTATTTCTTTTGTGTTGACCTGTTAAATTTTAATTATTTTATTTAGTTAATTATTAAAATTAAAATAGAAAATTTATTGAAATTTGATAAATATATCAGTGTGGTAATTTGAAGATTTTTTTTTACTGAAACTATTTTAGTTCTAGATATAATAAATAAAAGGATGTTTTTAATGTTTTTTGATTATTTCCCAGGACACTGGACACTTGATTAAAAAACAGGACAGCAAACATAAAATGATTTACCGGTATGCTCGGCCCCATTTTATCCTTCAATTTTTATTGAAGCATTTATTCAAATTTTGATCTCTTGGAACTTACAAGTATAATATCTTGAAGACCTGCATATTTTCAGTTACTTAAATTTGTTATGTTACACAATATTAAAAATATCACGGTCCCACGAACTTATTTTTTTTCAATTCGATACCACCCTTTTTTTTTGAGTGACAAAACAAAACAAAGTAGTTATCCAATATCTGGATTTTGGAATTTTCAAATATACTTAAAGTTCATATTATTTTCCAATTCTTGAGATTTTTGTTAAGAAGCGTCTTGCCGAGAAACAAATTTTTCTTTATTCAAATTAGAACTTGAACACGAATCTACTGTAAATCATGCAAGCAGATCATTTTCACCAGTTATAAAATTAAACTTTGTTAAATAAAGATTTTATATTACATAATTAGATTATCACCAATTACTTGATTACTAATTTTTAATCATAAACAACATGACAACAAGATCAACATTTTTAACTACACCAAAATCAATACAATTATATTACCATTCATAAATCTGGGAAATGGAAGGAATATGTCGATTTTTCAAAAATATCAGTGGACGTAATTTACGTATGAATAAAAACTATTTAGGCTGCAATCTACATATATACAAGATATTCCTAAGTCACATTTACATAAAAAGTTAAAAATGGGACTCAATTTACAGTGACCCCTAAAGATAATAAGGTTCGTGATAAAAGGTTTGGAACTTATAAGGGAGCTATGGTGATTGGGCAATTTTAGTTATCATATTAATTCATGTATTAATCCATCAATATGTATGAAAATGGTCCAACTATAATAAAATGTACTATATTATCCAAATTCACATTTTTTTTTTATATATATTTTTGTAATATTATAATAAGTGTTTGAGCTCGGAACGATTATTCGTTTTATATAATAAGTCTAATTAATATTATTATAATCAGATGCTCCGTGTACCACCACTACACTTTCCAACCTATACTTTGTTCAGCAAGAGAATACGCCAATTCAGCGCATCCCTCCATGTCACTTTAATATTAAATATTATTCACTACTCTGCGGGTGAATATTATATGGAACGGAAACCGCGTCATTGACCATGAAAAATATTAACTTTGTTGATATGAGTGCCATGTGTATGCAGTATAATAATAATATAGTATTACAGACATTTGATTAAAGTGTAAGTACATGCATTATAGCCATATCGATATAAGATGAAGAGAAAACATGGTATTAAAAGTAATTATTTCGTACTTTAGTCGACTGATATGTTCACAACCTGTATTTCAGAATGGCTAGAACAAAAATCAAAGTATAGAAGCTTCGTGTTATACAAATGAACATCATAGTAGAAGGTATAAGTTATAACTTATAATCATTTTGCTGTGAATATATCAACAGACATTAGATATAGTGTTGAAGTTAGTTATGAAGAATGACAATATTTTTTATTTTAAAAACAGAAGTTTAATGTATCATCACGGGACACTCCTCAAGCAATGTAAAACACCTCAAGAATTTAAAATAATGGTCTCAGAGTATGTTTTAATACTTAAAAAATCAGAATTTAAATAAATCCATTACCATTTTAAAGGAAAAATGGGATCGAGCATGTTTGGTGAATCACTCTGATCAGTAAGGTCAAGCTAAACTATCACTCTGATAATACGTCATATTATTCACGACAACTCTGCGGTAGTCGTAGTAATGTTAACAGGGTGATTTACCAAGCCCGTTCAGCCCTTTTTCCTTTGATAATAAATATACTATAGGCCAATTTTGGCTTAGGCTATTTTAGCCGGTAAATGTGTATATTGTACATGAATAATTTTCCAATTATATTATTCTTCACGACTAAAGTTCAAATTTGGCTAATGTGTACATTAGCAGTAATAGTTACGTATACACTACTACATTAGTAATATATGCACTATTAACTTTGCAAGACAAAGCATTAACGAGTCAATAGGTTAAAAGTTAAATTAATTTTAACTTTTAACTTAACTAGGTAGTTAATTTTGGGTTTCCATTAGCTTAACTTAGTTGATTTGTAATTAATGTGGAATTAGCGAATTAAATTTTCATTCTAAGAAGTTATGTTAATTTATTTTGTTTTTAATATTACATTTCAATCTTGTTTTTCTTGTCAAATAAGTAATACTTAAAGTTAAGTCATTTATGTTATCCGCAAAATAAATCAGTTGTAAAACTGAAAAAAATAAAAAAATGAATACAAAGTATTTGGTTTAAAATAATAATTATTTTACGATATTCAATTATTGAATATCGTAGAACTGCTCTCCTGTGATAGAAAAACTTAGTGTTTGCAGCATATAACTTTTTGATATAATATGATGTGAATGTCAAAATAAATTATTATACATATAAATAGAAAATAATCAAATATTAAACTAATTATTAAATTTAAATAATTATTATTGTAATAATATAGTTTGTCTGGTGGTATGAGGTGGCTTGATAATGGCTAGACGACCCGTTTATTTTCGACTAGAAGGTTATTTAAGTGTTATTTTTTTAGAGTTGTAGTATATTATTTTAAATGCAGACCATTTTCATAATTTTATAGGAATTGGAGCTTTTCAAAAACATATAATGACCGGTGTTCTTTTACATTTGAAAATTTATCGAAATCATTAATTGGGAATTGCAATATTTTAAATGCATATTATTTTATAATTTTTTATTTTTATTTAAGTTTCATTATTAAATGTATAAAAAATAATGTTAGGAAATGTTAAAAAATTACCAGTAAACTAAATAGTAGTGTTAAAAGGTTTTATTTATAAACGAAAAAAAAAAATAAGAACATATTTAGTGCCAATTTCAGTAGTTTTCAATGAATATACCTATTAAATACTAATAATAATTATCATTACTCTTCGTACCTATAAAACGATTGGAAAATAGACATTTAACGTTTGCATCCAAAAAACCGCACATTTCATCAACTCATTGTGATAGTTAATTATTTTAAATTTAAGTTTTGACAAACGTATCAAATTATGATTGTCATATTTTAACCACCCAAAATCAAAAAAAAAATTACTTATTTTTACGAATAAAATGAAATTGTGTTACTGTATAACATGTAAAAAATACAGAATTCTAATGTAATTATAGTAAAAAATACCTATATAGCTGACAAAAATTTCATTTATATTTTTTTGTTTAAATAAATATAAAATAATAATAAATAATTTATTTTACATTTAAAAATAAATACATTTTAAAGTAATTAAAATAATTTTTGGTTTTAGGTTTTTGGATACAACAACTTTAAAAAAATGTGAGATTTTGTCCTGTATGAAAAAGTACGCGGTGTTTTTGGATTTGAATGCATTTGACGTCTGCTGCAAATGAGTTAATTTCCGGTTACCTTTTATCTAAATCTAAATCAGTGAATTGATTTCGAAGAAATTAAGTGGAATGTATGAACTATGAGTTAATTCCCTCTCTGATCAGTGAAAAATGAGAAAAATTAAGTATTTTGGAAGGAAACGATGCACAAGTACCTACAATTAAAACTTCAATGGTAGATACCGATCTTTGAAAAGGATATATTTTAAATTTTTACCAGTCCCTTAGCTGATTTATGAAAAAAATCTAACTATGATGATGACTAATATAATTTAATAACTCGAAAAAAAGGAGGAAATAGGTAACCGCTATGTTATTTGACGAGTGTCAAACAGTGTACCTCGTCATTGAATACCTAATCACTGTAGTAGATTTGTTAAATTTGAATTCAATGATAATTAATTGTATACGATAAAACAGCAATTCTGAGTGGAGGAAGTCTATCTTTTTGGTAATCTTGGTTACCAAACAATTATATTAATAATAATATTACAATTTTTAAAAAAATGGTTGTATTTTTTTTTTTAGTTTTCCTAAATAGTATACAATATTTGTTGAGAATTTTTGATTTTGACCACTTAAAAGTACCAATAGTAGATCCAATTTTCTACCAGAAGTCTTCATCAAAATTTATGACCAGAGCATTTTTTTCTACTAGAAAAATTGTCTCCAGAGTTCAGATACAAAAGAATACACATTATTGTAAAATCAATGATCATTCTTCGATCTGATCAGAGTCTAAAAGTTTAACCTACACCATAATGAATACAAATTTGACGATTGACCAAATTTAATAACTAAAAAAAAACTGAATATTTTAAACTATATTATTATTGCTATTAATAATAATAGGTAGGCTGAATTCATTTTTGCAAAAAACACTTTTTTTCCATACCTATTGTCATAAAATTATTCTTAAAGATTCTTGATTACAGTATTGAACTGCTTATGAGGAACCTTGCATCGAATTTTTAATCTCCCAAATTTCAAAAATTAAATATTTTATATAACTTTAACCAGTATAAATGAATAAGTATAAATTTAAAATATAATAAAATCTGTATGTTAATAAATAACAACAAACTTCATACAACAAAATATAACATATAACAAAACATACAAATAATGAAAAAAGTTATTTTTTGGGTTATTGCAGTATGAACTACGTATATGTACCTCATTATGAGAAACCTTTTTTTTAAATTGTCAATCCTTAGCTATACAAATTGGTCGTTATATACATTTTTAACTACAAAATTTCAAATAAACATAATATCAACTCGGGAGAGTTGACCACTGGGACAGTTTACTAGTTTTAAAAATTAAGAAAGTATACCACCGTGTGGCTGTATATGCTATAGAATAGTTAGGCATTATCATTCCTCCCAATAATTTCCAGGATATTCGTCTATGTGTAAGTACCATCCAGTGGCGATCAAATGGCGGATGATGAGGGAGATAGATCACCACCGTGACCTATTTTTCAGTATTTATAATAAAATAGTAACCATCATAAATCATATTATTTATCATCAAATAGTGTATGTTAAAAAATCTTCCACATCACCTCCCCTAGTCCCCCCTCATGACAAAATCATTTGACCTGTCACTGGCACAATCGTATGTCGAATGTCCTAGTTTCAAAACGGTTGTCATACCCGCATACCATAACTACGTATAATATAATATATCTTCTTGAATATTTTTTTGTCGAGACCGCAATAAATGGCGCAAAACAGAGCTGTCTTGTCAAACGTTTAGTTGTCATTGTATGTAACTCAGGTAAACGCCACGTTTTACTGTCGATAAACCTATTTTATAACACCATAATATTATATTTTTAACGAATTAATAAATATAATAATATTTTATGGCCGTTACGCTCAGACAAAGTGATGGTATAAAACATGGTTTGCGGTTTCGATTATTATATTACCAACTCTGGAAACCGCAATCCAATAATAATATTATAATTTCCACGTATACCTGCACGTAAATTACACGCCGGATAGATTCGAAGTTTAGAACTAATAACTCTTGTATATAGTATACATATAATATCTACCTATGATATAGGAATTGTTTAATAATAATTATTGACTATATTAGCGCCAAATAATTATAAACTTGGCACGTAATACTGAAGCAGTTTATACCGCGTAATACATTTAACGTAAGACACTCATTATTTTAAAAACTCTTATCGTTTTTGAAAATATTTTTTTTACATAATCGTAGGTATGTTGTTAAAAAACACATTTTTCTAAAAAAAAATTATATTTTTTACAATTTTTTACTGCCATAATTTTTAACTATTTATTCTTTTTATGACAACATTCGTTTTTAATTCCTTATTCCAAAGCGGAACATTTTTGGAGAACATCGATGTTTAAAAATCGAATTTTGGATGAGTTGTTTATGAATTTTAATAGTGGGGATTTCAATGAAAAGTGCATTAGTTTTTGGGCACTCTTAGATAATGCATTCCAACTACCTATATAATTCGTTTCATGTAACAGATACTTCAAAAATGAAACTTTTTTTTTTATCATTTTCAGATAGTTTTGTTAATTTTTAGTGCATATTTTAGTACTTATAAGCTTTTGATGTAAATTGGGAAATTAAAAACCATACATCAAAATATTTTTTTTTTTTGTGATATTTGCTTCAATAGCTGTTTGTATTTTTTATCCGTAAAAAATGCCAACCGTTCTATGTATGAAAGCGATAATCGGATGTGGTGTTTTACCGAACTCGAAAAAATTAACAACTAATTGGTCAGTTGGAGATACATCATGATTGCATTTATTTCCAGTATATTGTTTGTCCATTGTGCGTGCCTAAGTTTGGTTTTTAGTTTTTGTATCACCTGTTGTTAGTTCTAAGTTAATATAAAGTGTTAAAAATGTTGAAAATAAAATCGTCATTTTTCAATCAGTTAGATAATTGTGCGATTATCAAAAAGGTCGTTATTTTTTTTATAATTTTTAGGAGATTTAAATCCTGTGGATTGAGTTATAAGTATTTAAAGTTATAACTAATAAACTGTATACTCGTCAGAAAATTGATCCCAAAATGCATGGTGTCATTCTAAAAAGTATAAAAGAACTGAACTTTTAAAAAAAATGATAACGATAAAAAATATGATTTAATTTACAAAAGTGTTATTTTATACGACTTAAAATTATGTAAAAGAAATATTTTAAAAACATTAGTGAAATAATGTCTTACTTAATATATTATATATATATATATATATATATATATATATAAACGCATTATTATTTGTACAATTGGTTAATGTGTGCGTTACGATAAAAATTTTAATTTATAAAATTAATAAATAATAATATAATAATACCTACGCGGGATATTAATTGAAACACGTGATAATCAACTGAATGCTTTTATGACTTTATAATCAGGGACTGAAACTAAAACAAATATTGTGGTTATGGTTTCGGTTTTTTATACTAACGGTTTTGCTCACCAGTTTTTATAACCAAAATAAAAGTCTTCGGTTTTTAAAACCGATTATCAACTATTTGGTTAACCACTCATATACAAGTTTTTATGTAAAAAAATTATTTTACTAAACATGACTGGTTGACATCTGGCACTTTAATAGTAATAACTAAGAACTGATGAGGAATAAGTGTTGACAAATTTAAAATTTAATCAAACTAATTAATTACTTAAAACTAATCACTATGAATTAGATATTAAATATTCTGGAAAATTCAAAATCCTTATTTACATAGTACCTGAATATAAATTTTTTATTATTTATTTCAATAGTATTGTAACGTTTGTAACGGACGGTGTTCACAAACAACGAAAGAAATATGTACATAATTTAATATATAGTATAAGTGGAATTCAATTTATATTTATTATAGGTACAGAACATTTTATATTCTAACCATTTTAATCATATAATGGCTATAATACAGTAAACTCCCTTAAGACGCTCCTCGAGGGACTAGCTCAAAAGAGCGTCTTGTGCGAATATACAAAACAGTATAAAAAATGTCTTTAGAGGTGAAGAATGTGTAAGTAGGACAATATTCGAATGCATAAATACGTTTTGAATCATGTAGATTGCAATTAATTAAACATTATTTTGCTGGTTTTTTTTTTTAATACAAATGTGCTTTTTCCCCCTAAATGCACTTTTTTCCCTAATTTTTACATAGGTTTCGCGAAAATTTCACATATTTCTGTAATATTATTTTATTATCCCACTAACCACTTATATTATTCTTGGAATTAAGTGAAATAGTCGTAATTTAATATGGCTAATATCGGAGTTGTGAAAATTGTAGTTTTATCAAAGTAACCTTAATTACAGTTTTATTTACGACTTTTGGAAGTGGAAACTTATAATATTATGTCATATTTTTTAGCATATTAAAAAACTTTAGTCGATCGGTAAACATCAATCAGTAAATGTTAATAGTGTTGTACAAAATGTGCAATATGGTGTAAAAATACCAAAAATTTAAAATTAAGTAAATTTCTGAGCCTGTGTTAATGGCTAACAAAAAACAATGACATTTTTTTTTTATAAGTAAATCTTTGAAGTTTATGAACTTAAATTAAATAAATGCTTTTGTTTTTGCTTTTCTTCTTTTGCAATCATTATTTATTTTAACGATTTATTTTGCTACAAAATCTAAACTAGTCATAAGTCTAAAGAACAGATTTTTCAGCAATATGAAAAACGTGCAATTAAAATGTTAAAATGTACAAAAATGTGTAAATTTAAATTGTTGATGTATTATATGTTTTAAAATAAACAGTTTTTCAGTATATGTACGTCAAATATTATGTGTTATTTGATAACTATTTATTTTATAATATTAAAATATTTTTGAATATAGTAGGTACATATAATAAATCATAAAGCATATAACATTTATTATTTAATTGAATTTTCAAACTTAATTTACTAACATTTACCAACTTGTTAATAAAATACATTTCAAAGGGTTTTTTGTAGGTAAGTGTAAAGTTATTAAGATTATTTTAACAACTATAACGAATCAAAATATATTTGTTCTCCCAAATTATCAACTAAATTTACTTTTCTGTCCAAAAAAATATTGAAAATTGTTCTACTGTAAAAACTACCCAAGACCAAAAATTGGATATCTCACTATTTTATTATAAATAAATAGACACCACTAAAATGTCGTCTCTAATAGTGCAAAATATTTTTTACTTTTAGATACTCCATCCTTCAAAATAAAAAGTACCAGCTGGATTGACTCTACTACAAAAAAAAGATATTGAAGTTGAAAATCAAAGCATTATTTTATACTGTAAAAAATGTCTTTAGACAGATTAAAACCATTGTAAAACCATACATGACTCCTCTCAAAATCGAATAGAGGATTAGGAAGTAACAAAAAGCACTGATAATTGAAAAATGAAAAATTGATATTAGTTAAATATATGAAAAATATTATGAAAATAATATGGATTACAAATAATTTAATATTTACTTATGTCCGATAATTCCCAAATACAATATTTTGACCAAAGTTATTACGTTTCAAATCAATTTACTATAAAAACATATTGATATTTTGAAAAATTGTAACCTGGCTTAAATAAATACGTTTTTACCATCAATGTTTTTCTAAAAACAAGATTTAAAAATTGATATTTTGAATTTTTCCAAAAAAATATAATTAAATTTTTATTTTTTATTTTCATCTTTAAAAACAAAAAATAAACAATTTTTAAACTGTAATTTCAGCGCAAGCGTCTATAAATGAAATATATATATATATAAAAAAAAAAATATCGATTAGAGCAAAAATTATTTTATCTGTCAGGTCATTCAGTTACCTATACGTACCATATCACCATATAATATACGATGATGCGTCATAAAAATATGATTGTCTTTTTTAATAAATTATCGATGAAAAATCGAATAAGTTATCGAACATTAATAAACGTTTTGCCGCAGATATTGACGTTCACCTGCACAAACTGTGAACATTTGGCAATGAAACACGTCGTGTTTTGATTTGCGCAAAATTATTTTTGATTACAAAAAACGACTCAAAATGTATATTTTAATATCGTACATAAGCACCACGTTTATGGCAAATCTTTCTGTTGACCATTACAAGGTATCGTTTGCCTAAGTAACGTCCTCTTATATAGGTAACAATATTTTAATAATATAAATAATATACAAAGTGATTCAAAATTTATGATTGGCCATTTAATTGATTCAAAATAGAGAACAATTTATGATACGATTTTTTTTTTTTTTTTTTGATTTGGAAACATCTAAAATGATTTGTACAATTTATAATTTTTTTAGGGAGGTTTTTGGCGGTCAACTTAAAAAATGTATAGAAACTTTAATTACCTCTCAAGCATAGAGTTTTGCATTAATTAATACTATTCAGGCACTAAAATTTATTAAAAAAATGTCTTCATATTATTATGTTTACAAAAAAGTATAGGTTCTCATTTGAATTCCTAAATTCAACCTTTTAAACCCCCTAATATATTGTAAAAAATTATAAAATGTACAAATCATTTTAGATGTTTCTAAATCGAGAAACTTTTGTATCATACATTTTTCTCTATTTTGAATATTTATGTGTTCAAATGGTTGTAACATGCATTTTGAATCACTCTATTTATGCCTCGCCGGAACACCACTTATGTCGGTGCACTGCAGCTATCGTCAATAAAATATTAATACAATAATAGCATAACCAAAGCATGTACGACTTAAATAATAATAAATATTCAATAGCGTACCCAGTACTTAAGTAGGTATAGGTATTGTAGGTCAATTTAAATCACGAGAGGCCTTTCGTGAAACAACAACCCCCTGCCAATGTATATTAGAAAGCTGCTGGCGAATTACTTCGTTCATTAATATTCATACTTCAAAATTAGTAAATTTACCATCCTGCAAACTTAAAGCTGTTGAAAACGTACTATTCTTAAATGGTGGGATTTAGTCAATATTCTAATCCATATTAAGTGCTGTGTGACTGTATGTGTATAGCAACAGATAAATATTGTGCGTGAGTTCCCCAAACGCTTTCAATTCCTTTTGCTACGAAAGACTCAAAAAGCGAAAGAAAAATTCACACTGATCCGTATGCTCGATTTTAGTTTCGAAAACACATTTGTATTCCTTATTCTCTTTTCTGGGTTTTGTAAGAAATGGATTTTCGATTTATTGTATTGTTTAATAAGTATATAGTATCAAATTAATTTTCTTTTTTTAAAATTCAATTTTACTGTAATGTTACTAAAGAAAATAAAATAAAAATATAATTTCCTACAAAACACAGACAAAAACAAACAAATTTAAATATTTTTTCAAAATTAAAATTGTACTTTTAGGAGTATATATATTTTTTTCGCGTATTGGTTTAAATGCATGAAAAAAACGACTGTTTGTACCTATCTACGTATAAAAACAGTCGTATAATTGTTTTTATAACGACATTATAATTTTAAATCAAATTTAATGAGATAATAACCGATTAAGTATATCTAAGATACAGGTAACATAAATTAATGTTTTATTTTCCTTCGTACTCAATAGACTAAAAAAACTACTAGACCGTTTTCAATAATAGTTTTATCAATAATTTTCTTGAGTAAATAGTTCCTATTTTGTTTAATTCATTCAGTTTTCGTTGAATTCTACGTGCATGTTTATCTCGACTAATATGTAATTGAAAACCTTTGATAACAATTATTCAGATATTTTCTTCAAAATCTAAAATTTGAGAAAAATGAGCATGAATGTATAAAAATCACAAAAAATGACCTGTCAAATGAATAATATAGTAAAAATATTAAAATGCACAAAAAATACAATATATATATATAATATTCTACATCAATGATGTATAAAAAAATGTTGTAGCATAATTAGTATTGGACAGGAAAAAAATATTATTATTATTGGGCGGAACTAAATATAACCCTTCTATCTTCCAGTTTATGCAATTTATTATTGCTATCTCCTCCTAAACTACTCGATCAATCGTCATGAAACTTCAAATATATAATCATGATTACCTGAAGGATGCATAGATTAAGTTTGGCATTTCTAAATGCTGACATTAATTAATTACTCATTTACACATTTTATGAGCATGTATTGGGGATTTTCTAAGCGCGAGCGCGAGCGCGTGTGTTTATTTTATGTTTCTTACACTCAATGACAGTAAAGCTATGAAAGGTGGCCGGGATGAGTTGCAACACTTGTGGAATTTATATCAAGAAAATTGATATAGAAATATATGGAAATACCTTTTTATTTTAAATTTTATATTTTATCTCAATCTAGAAACCAAAATATATTTTTCTTGTCTATGAAAATGCTGTGATGAATCAGTCATGACTAGGCTTCGCTCCGCCTAATTATAGTTATTATACTGAATTATTGTGATAATATAAAATATATATTTTGCTAAATTTATGACTATTTGATTGACTTGCTACCCATCGCTCCGCCCCACTTTTGTCCACGGACACTCCTAGTATTATAACGGCAATAGGTGCACGATAATATTATAAATTATTATAATATCCCAAGGCTTGAAATCATTTTTGAATACTGGTAAAAACCGTTAATTACCGAAAACAATATCGAAATCAACACCGAAAAAAATACAGCAAGTATTCGATACCAAAATCAAAAACGGTAAAAATAAATACTAATAATTGAAACCAAAATCGAAATCGTAAAAAAATGTTTATGGTTTCAAGCTCCGCATTATTAGATATCAATATAATATTTATGTTGCACCGTCGCGTGGACATTATCTATCATTATACGATTGCAAATTATTTAATATAATGTAAACAATGTTTGCGTGTTTTGATGTTGTTATTATTATTGTATCAAAGTCCGATAATATGGTTTGAGAAATAGATTAAACATTTTACGATACTAAAATATAATAAAATGTGTTTAAAATAATATTATGTAGTTATTCGACGCGTACGTAATCGTAAAAAACGCGATGGGCGTACCTACGATAAGACGCGTACAGCACGTGCAGCTGAAGCACATTTGGAGGACGGCGGTTGGTTTTTCGGACAGATTTCGATATAATTATTATTAATTAATGTTAGCCGAATGTGTTAACCACGTATTAACGTGTTTGTTTTTGACATTCCTACAAACATGAAACGAATAAGGAAATAACAAACAATCGCGCGTCGTATACATTTATACGGGCTCAGACGCGAGCTGAGCACAGTCGTTTGTAGTTATCGGCGGGTTAAAACCAATGGTGTTTGGGGAAGGGGAGGTGTACGCAATCTTGTAAATAATACTTTGAAAATTGTATTTCAATACAGGTACAAATACATCCATTGAGAAAATATTTAAAATACATTTCAAATACTTTTAAGAGAAAGATAGTGTATTTAAAAACAAATAAAAATTAACTGGCGTGTATTTCAATACTTTTCGAATACTTTTTTTTTTTAATTTTACTTATTTAATTGTACATATAAGTAGTTAAAAAAAATTAATTTTGTTTTATTAGTATAGCATTTATGCAGTAAAAATCTTTGAAATATTTAATAAAAAATATTAATATTTAAAAGTTAACAATTGTAATAGGTAAGAAAAATATAAATATTACAGAAGACACTTACAATGAATAAATGTTTTTTTTTTTTTTATCGCTTCTTTAGGTCCAGGAATAACGATTATTTTTTTTTTTTTTAATTCATTTATTAAAGAAAAAATGTCAGATCAAGTCACATTTTGAGTTTATAATTTTAACTAAAAATGACAAATGGGTTGATATAAATGCTAATTCATTCACAACCGATGTATCTTTATTAAGTACTTTTTTAATATATTGTGCATTGTCTTCTGCGAGAATTTTAATAACCTTTTGGTATTTATAAATTTTTCCACGTAATATAAAGCAGCGATGATTATCCATATTCACTACTTTGTTATTGTACCATAACGGCAGGTAAATATATATATTTTTTAATATCATTTTTAAACATTTAAATTCTGCTAAGAGTTTGAAAAATGCAATGAATTGTTTGCGTTGATAACGATAAGATTACAACTGGTGATCTATTTCTTTTAAAACTATCCTTGGCCACATCTAATGTATATTATTTATGTAACAAACTTACAAAGACAATGTCTGTACATATAATCAAAGCTATGCAAGTAAATTTTTTTTTAACCTGTTAAGTTAAGTTACTTTTCATTTTTTTAAATTTGTAAAAATTACAAGTTAACTAGAAAATAAAAGTAAATTAATTTAGTTAAAAATCAATTACTTTTTTTTATATAAAATGAATAACTATATCTTTTTTTTAAAGCAAACAATAATATCATATTAATATAACAAAGGTCTTACAGTTTTAAATAAATGTATGCATTAAAATAAATTGCTATAAGAACTTAATATATTATACTTTAATACTTTAATTAATAATAAAATTCAACAAAATAATTAATGTGTTTCTATGTATTTATTTACTTTTGATCCACAACTAAACTAAATTAATCAAATTTATTATTAGAATAAAAATATAATAATAAATAATAACTGTTAATTAATAATAAATAATGTTTAATGAGAATACAAATTTGTGTGGCATACTGATTAAATAGTTATATTTTGATTTTCTCAATGACGTGGTGACTCCTATAATATTATTTATTTTTTTATAATATATATAATATATTCTGTAAGTATGCATTATTATAAATTATTATTATTTACATATTTTATTTTTAAATAATATTTTATATTTCTGATTATAATAATTTTTTTATAAAATTATTTTTTACAATATAGAATATATTTTAAATCTGTGGTTTTTGAAAAAAATAACTTAAGGCGTGACAATAAAAATTAAATAACTCATAAGTTACTGTATAACATGGGAAAAAATGTAACTCTATTAGTTAAAAGTAACTTAACTTTTTAACTCGTTAATGCTCAGCCTTGTATATAATACGATATATTATAATATAATACGTGTTTTAAATTAATATAACTAAAGCCTTATCGTTACTCCGGTATTAACTGACCGAAATTCTTTCGTGACAGCGCATAATTTTCATTAAAATATACAATGAATATGCATTTACGGTCAAATATGCAAAAAGATGCAAAATAAAGTTTTGGTAATGATTTCTTATTAGTATGAGTCGTCAAGTTTATTAACAAAAATTTAAGTATCAAGCATCATCAAAACTTTGTACTATTTACTCCACTGCATATAATGAAAAATTAAAATAAATTAAATATAAAAAACAAATAAATACATTAATACTTATTAAACGGTAAATGGTTATCAATGAAATATAAAATAAATAATATAATAGTTATAGCTATCAAAAAAATATCTGAAATGTGACCAATAATCCTTTTAAATGTTTAAAAGTATTAATTATATAAAATTATTTGGTTTTCGAATATAAATTCATACGTTCAACACAGTATTTTATATATTTTCCATATACTTAATTTAAAAAGTATTTATTTACCCAAATGCTTTACAAGATTGGATATAGATTGGGTACTCAATTTTTTAGAAGTTAAATAAAAAATGTATATAAGAAAATCATAATGTAATATATCCTTTACTACAATACGCGCGGGATATATAGTCATATAGCCCCGTAAATCTAATAGTTTATTGAGTGGCTTAAAAAAAATATTTTGTTATTTCTGTATTTGATATTTTCAATTCTCAGACAGTTAGACAGCCAGACAGTATACTTACAATTAATGCCTAGATAATAGCAGGTAATTATTAAAAAATATTTTGAGAACCGATAGCCAAAACAAAGTTGACAATCGATAGACTCGATAATTACGTACCAACTAATAATTTTAACTCATTAAATAATATCTACCATAATATTATTGTGTTCATTGTTCGTATTAAACTCTTTTGGATAATATTTTTTGAACATTTTAAAGCAGATTTTTTAGCTTAAGATAATTCAAATTAACAAAATAAAAAAGGTGTTCTTAGTTTGTTTATAATGCCCTAAAAAAATGTATGTACGCAAAAATAGTTTTAAATGAGACTCAATCTCCAAATTTAAATTAACTAGTAACTATTGACTAGTTATACTTACGTCGTTTAATTACATAAATACCTAACTTTAGATTATCGAGTTTAAGTATAACAATACTATCAACTACCTATACACTGTAGGTTAGTAGAATTATGACAGTAAATAATAAACATATTTGTACCTATATACGACTATTATAATATTTAATACACACATTTTAAAATGTATATTATATATTATAATAATATATTTAAACTATAAATAATAATAGGATCTTTTTAGCTAATTTCTTCGTCTATTTTACTTCCTCAGAATGAATTGGAATATTTCCATGTACTGTCATTAGAGTAAGACCGTTACGGTTAAAAAAAAAATGAAAACAAATACATATTTATTATGATCACGTTTGATATTTCTGAAAAAAAGCCACTGAGGGAACAAACCGCCACCTTCTTTGCATACGTCCCTGCATGTACCTATCGCAACATTAATAGGTATGTTAATAATTTAATATTATGACGATAATAATTGTGGTTAAGTTAGGATTTCTATGGATTTTCCAAAGGCGGCTATAGAACCATACACGGAGATCGTTTTATAACATTTATACGTTTCATGCATTTTTTAAATCTGAATGATAATAGTTTTTGTTTTGAATTTTTTTTCTCGACAACTCAAATATTATAGGTAATTATTTCGATTTTTAGTACAATTAACTAATTTAAATAGTTTTCTGTAATTTTATTATAAAATTATTACTTTAAAAAGTAACTTTGTGCCACGTGCTTACAAGGTTTTTACTTGATTGAATATTATCTAAACCATAATTTTTCGAAGGGATCTGTATGACTTGAAAGTCGAGATTATGAATGGCAATGTTAAATTAAAAGAAATCAATTTTGTTTTTCAGATTGAAAGTCCAAGTAGAAGACTTGATATTGTGAAGTATCACAACTTTATTTTCTATTTGATAAGTATATTTTTTTGGTTCAAAACTTTTTTTAAAATAAAAAATTAAGTAATATTATGTTGAATAATTTTTAGAGTAAAAATTAATCAAGTAAAAATTAGTAAAAAAGCATTTTTTGGAAAGTTTTGTTCATTATTTTCTCAACTTTAATCATAATGTTTTTAATTATTAATTGTTAAATTAGGCAATATCAGTACTAATCAATTGATTATTTTGTTTCACTTAATTCTGTTTTCGTTATTGAATCCCACGTGTATGCTTAACTCGACTAATGTGATGCTGAAAATCTTCAATAATAAAAATACAAATATTTTTAAAAATGCATACATTTTTTTTGAAATCTAATGTATAAGAAAATTGACCTTCAATGTACATAAATCACAAAATTTACCAAAAAATATAAATTATATCGTCAAAATGACGTTAAAAACAATAAAAAAAATTAATTTATAACTAAAAAATAATCAAAAAATGCAAAATAAAATATATACGAGATATTTTAAATTAATTTACCACGAGACTGACTTCCTCCCTTGTACATGTCTTTGTATGTATTGAAATATATTATGTTAATAATTTCATGTTCTGTTGATTACAAATGATGAAAAGTTATAAACTGATTTTAGTCAATATTGAGTTTCCTGATAATTATTTTTTTTTTAATTTAACGAACAAAGAATTAATTTATATGCCACAACTCACAAAGTCGCAACATTATAAAATATTATAATTTATAAAGATGGGCATTTAAAATATTTCTGTGAACTCGAAATTCTACAAATATAAATAAAGTGTCAATAAGTATTCCATCTATACGTGAATTAAAGATTTGTTCTACATAAAAAAATATTAATAAAAAATACAGGTATTTTATCCTATTAAAGTTTTAATGGCGGCAGGTAACACGAATAATATTGATTTTCTTAATTTTTTGCGGTAACATCGACAATTCAAATCGTGTTAAATGTTAAAATATAAAAATAAAAATTCAAAATGTTTTTATTTTGATGTTGTATACCAGGGTTGAAACGTATAAAACGTATAGTATAAAATACATAATTATATACGTTTTATACTGCGTAAAAATAAAATCTCTAATAAACAAGTAATAAATAATAAATATTTAATATACATTTTTAATTTAAAGTTTAAATTTAAACTAGCAATAAAATAAGGAAATATAAATTATAAATAGACAATTGTGGTACTATTAAATATTAATCTATTATTAACGATTATCATTATCTTATTGAGAACGTATTTATAATAAAATTAAATTAATAAATATTAAATTAATTATTTACTTGTAATATTTATAACACTTAATATTTATGATTTTTGTACTATTAAATATTTAAGTGTTTTAATTAATCACAAAACATTGAAAAAGTAGGTATAATATTTAATATTGTAGTTTATTAGTGCGTGTATTGTTCTCGTCGCGTTCATATGAAATAGTGAAATACACAAATACAATATTTCAAAATTTAATTTGTTACAAAAAATTTAATTTAAACAGACAAAAATGACTGGTCGTCCAACACACAGTGGATGGGATGTTCATTATATGCGGCACATGGACCAAGCCAAATGTAAAAAACGTGAACTAGTATATCTAGTAATTATTTAATTTGTATTAAAATAAATATAAAATACGTACTATAATATTTAATTTTAATATGTATTATTAATTCTTAGGTAAACACTTAGCAAAATGTTTGCTTTGTTCAAAAATATTATCTAATACGAGTAAATCTCGCTTATTGATGCATTGCATACTTATGTATTACTTAATACTTCAAAATTATATAAAAACAGTAACAAGAATTAATAAATCTACTCCCACTCAAAATATCGATAATGCAGAAACACCAGTGTTAGAAATAATGGGAAGAGCATATTCACCTATATCACCAACAGAGTCAAGTTCATCATCTGAAATTCAAACTCAAGGTAAACGTAAACATGTAAATATATTTGAATCGGATTTAGATCCAAATGATCCAATTTATAATTTAAATTCATCTATAATTATGCCAAATATAAGTTTAAATACATCCACTGTATGTTCACCACTTCCAATAGAAACTAACAATGATATTTTACTCGCATGTCCCTCACGTGAAAAACAATTAGAAATGTCTGATTATAATGATAGTTTTACTTCAACAAATTATGATACATTGTCACGGTAAGAAATAAAAATAAACAACAGGATACTATTCAACGTTACCATGATAAAATTACAAATATTGAAATTGATTTAGTTAACTTTAAATTGAGAAAACTATTTTTTGGAAGCAACATTCGATTTTCTGTAGTCAAATATGTACATTTTAAAGAGTTCTGCCAATCATTAAGACCCGCATATAAACCACCATCTAGAACTACTCAAATCGACAAACGTTTTAAATAAAGTACACGATAGTTTTTGTGTTGCTATAAAGTTTCATTCAAATTCAGTTTTACTAATAAATGATTAGAAAAATGAGGCAGCTAATACGAAAAATGTTGCTTGTTTACTGCACAGTTCTGATGGCCAATGACTTTTTTTAGAATCTTTTGATTTGACAGATACTAAAGAAATTGTATTAGAACTTTGTAATATAATGGACAAATGTGTATATCTTTAGCCATAGAGAGACACAACACTAATATTGACGCAATAATTAATGATAATGTGACAAATATGATAAAAATGGGCAAACTTATTACAATTTGGCATTTGACCTGCAATAGTCATACTGCCAATTTGCATGCGAAGGACCTTGTATCAAAACCATTAATAGAGGAGAAAGCTAAAGTTTTATTAAAAGTATTTAATGAACCAGATACTGAAAAAGAATTGTTAAATCAAGGAAGTCGACGTATTCAAATGCTCAGCAACACTAGCTGGTTTACATATAGAGATTTATTTAAAAATATATTAATTAATGTTACACTAATGAAGAAAGTATTAGCAACAAGTACTATCTTTAATTTTAACGAAACATTTCATAAATATTTATTCGATACAATTTTTTTAAAATAAATATCTGATGCAATTGAGTTATTTAAACCTATATGTAAACTTATTAATGTCAGTCAAAAATCTACTTTATCAATAGCCGATGTAGCCGAAGTATGACTGGATTTAACGAATACAATTTCCAGTGACAACGAAAGATTTGAATCAAAAATAAAAAACCGACAAAATTATGCATTGAATAAATATTTATTAACAGCAAATTTTCTTCATCCAAAATACTAAGGAAAAAAATTGACACCTGAACATAAAGATATTATTGAGAATTTTATTATAAATTTTGATGAATTGGTTTTGAAGATTTAAACAATTTTATTAAGTATAAAGAAAAAACTGGGCTTTTTAAAATATTATTTGAAAAACAAACATTATCAACTACTCAATTTTGGTCTTTTGCAAAAAATAAGCATCCAGAATTACAAGAGTTGGCAAATAAGTTACTAAATTTACCAACGTCAACTGCCAGTTAGAAAGAGTGTTTTCTAACTGGTCATACATCCACAATTCTCTCCGTTTGAATCCAGAACGTTCTAGAAAGCTATTGAGTAATTACTACTCACTTAAATTAAATGAAAAAACCCAAAGTTTATCGAATGAATATTAAATATTAATTATTATTTATTATTTAGTATTTCATAATGTTAATATTTCAGTTTAAGTCATTGTACACAGTTAATTTTGTTTTTTTCTCAATATGTATTATTTAATAAATAATAGAAATATCAAAGGAAATAGAAAAAGACTTTTATTTTATATGTATACACAATTGAAAATACAAATATTCCATATTAATTTAGTAACATTTAAATATTAAAGTTTACTTTATAATATGAATATTATGAATATACTAATATAATATATATTATATTCTGTGTCAGTAGCAATATTTATTATTTATTATGAGAAAAGAGAATTGCAAACAAAAATATTTTTTTATAATTTTTGTTTCATATAATATATTATTATATTACTATTATTACTTACCTAATATATTTTATATTTTTATTTTTTGCTAAGTACAAAAATTAAAAACCTAACTTAATATTTGAAATAGAAAGTATTTAGTCTTTACTATTTTTAATTGTTTAAGAGTTAATTTCAAAAACAAAACATATACGTTTTAGTCATTTTATACGTAGGGTATTGTACGTGAAACATATAAAACGTTTCATACGCGTATATTATTAACCCTTTAATGTATACGGTTAAATATTTGATATTGTTTTTATATTAGTAATTACTCGTTTCGCTCAGATTTAAAATATCTGTTTCCGGCAGTATTTAAAAGGTATGATCAAGATATTATTGTAAAATAATTAAAAACAAAGAAAATTGTTTTTCCATTTATTTAAATTTAACACAAGTTATATAAAATCTTCACAGTTCTCATATTTTATCAGTGTTGTAATGTATCTAAACACTTTTTTTCAAATTTTTATTCATTTCTAGATACTTTGTATCTGTATCTGAGATACAAAATATTGTGAATCTTAATAGAAGTATATCTAAGACACTTTTTAAGATACGATTATCACTATATTAATTTAATAAAAATATACTAAGTTTGTGAATACTCACAGTGCACTCAATAATACATACCTACCTATAAATATTATTGTATTTTATGTGTTATTTGTTTTATTTTAAATCGGTGACTCTATATTTTTAGAATATCAAATCTTTATGAATATTATAGTTTATTTTGTTAAATGTATCTTAAAATGTATTTTGAGATATTTTTTTCCATATCTGGAATACTCTGGATACTCTTAAAATTAAAGTATTCATATCTGCACCAAAATACTAACTGAAATTATCTTATTACAACACTGCATTATATTATTATTACATATGACTTATTAGTTATGTTATTTTTATAGAAACTATGTCGAACAAAGAGCAAAAACATTATGTATATATTACTAGTGTCAGTTTTTTTATTTGATTTATTATTATATATTTTCATATAAAACATTGCCAGACAAACCATGTGAAATTATTTCAAGTTGAAACTTCGTGATTTAAAATTTCATTGTACCTTAAAAATAATCACTTCTTTTTTTTTTTAATACAATATTCCACATTTATTATATAAATTCTCAAACTGGTTATTTATCACCCACATATTATGTAAAGACAAGAAAATTTCTTCCAAAAATATGGAATTGAGTACCTCGTGAATATTTTGAAAATTAAATAATGTCATCAAACTGCAGGTATATAGGTGGAAACAAGAATCAAAACTTTTTTTTTTTTAATTGACCAACAAGATCGATAGCAGAAACGGAATATGCCCATTATTATAACATGCTGTTATTTGTAAATGGAGTTTTTTTTCAGTAAAAAATAATATTCTTATATACAATATAGGCGTTTTATTTGTTAATTATTTTATACAGTTACCAAAGCTGGCGTTGCTCAGTATTCACGTTAAAAAGTATACATTTACTCGAAAACTTTAAAAAGTTTTATTGATTTGTCGAGAATAATTTTTGGATATTATGTTTTCTTTTTCTATTTCGTTTATACGTCAAAGCAGGTTATATAATGTAAAGCTGTAGGTAAATTCAAGTTATTTTGAATATTTTTTTGTTTATCAGCAGCGCTGAATGAAAAAAAAGGATCAAAAGAAATATAAAGAACATCAAAGACCTGTATCAGAGCGACTTCTCCAGACATTTTATTCATAAAAATATCATATAACTACCTACCTACTTGTTGTATATTTGTGAATATTTTTCTCGTATGAAACTGTATATTCTACACGGATTTATTCACATAACAAATTAAAAATAAGAAATACATATCTCTACCTAACTGTTTTGCGTTATTTCAATACGAATAAAACAAAATAATCGAAATCTTTTATTAGGATGATATTATGATAAATTAAATGTACAAAATGTACAATGTATTTGTACATAATAATGTATGGTAGGTATACCTTTATAAACGAACAAATAAAATAAAAATCATTTTTACTTCATTATGGTCAAGTCTGGATTAATGGTGGGAGGGGGGATTGGTAAACAAAACTTGACATTTTATTCGGGGCATCTAATTTTTCACCACATATAAATTCATACATTTCATACAATTTAATTAAATATTGTGCAAAAAAGAAAATATCTTAATAATATACGGATTCGATTCCTTACTAAGAATGGGTTTTTTTTTAATCACCATTGTTTAGTATCTTGGAATTATTTTAACCACGACAAAGTCTCAATTTAAAAACTAAATTTACAACATTATGAAAGTTAATCTTACTACGTTATAATATCTTAAAATAGCACTGTACAGTACTTGTCTTAACAATATATTTGGAGTCATTTTAATTATGCTGAATAGTAATAAAATACTAAAATCAACACTTATATTGAGTCCCAAGTGGAAAACTGATGTTCAAATGTATTGGACATTAGCTCCATCTGGAATTAAAACAACTTATAACTTTACCAACATTGCATTTTATTAATATATACAGGCTGATTCAAAATTTATATTACGGCTAATTTATTGATTGAAATTATAGAAAAATGTATGATACGAAAGTTTTTATTTAGAAACATTTGAAATGATTTATATATTTTATAATATTTTTACAATATATTAGGAGAATTTTGGGCTTTAGAAATTTATAAAAATTTTAAATAATCTCTTAAGCATAAAGTTTTGCATTAATTAATGTTGTTCAAGTACTAAAATGTATTACAAAAATGTATCCGTATTATGTTTGCAAAAAAGAATAGGTTCCCATTTGAGTTTCAAAGTTGACCCTACAAACCCTCATAATTTATTGTAAAAATTATAAAATGTACAAATCATTTTAGATGTTTCTAAATCAAGAAACTATCGTATTATACGTTTTTCTGTATTTTGAATATTTTTGTAATAAAATGGCTGTAACATACATTTTCAATCACCCTACTAGTAATACTAGTATTTTATATACACAATTTTATGTTTGTACGTCGGTCTAATTTTTTTTTTTTTTTTTTGTCTCCGGCAACAAATATGTAATCGTTATTATTTTTCTACGTAGGCATAGGTAGGTGCATCGACAATAATTGAAAATTGAGTTTGTGCGTTTAACACTTTTCATCAATTCGATTATTTATTCGCAGTTTTTTTTTTTTTTTTAAAGCTCCTAACGATAATCAATTGCTATTATAATATTAATTATAAATATATATATAGTATCTGTAGGATTTCACTCACCTGCAGTGATCGGCAGGAAGACTAGAAACTCGTAAAACCGTTTCATGTTTCGAAAATCGTCGTGCAGAATAGCCGGTGGAGACTAAACTGTCTGCAGCAGTGGCGCATTTACCATGTGATATTTTAGGTACTTGCCTAACTTAAACCAACGTAACAAGATCGACTTGCGCGAATTGCGTCCAACTAAATCGGGAACGACAAAGCGATACATCGGTCCTCTCCGACCGCCAAACCACTAATGGAGGAAACGATATATTATTATTGTTATTTCCGATGAGGTCCTCGTCGTCTTATGTACAGTTTATTATTATACTTATCGTGTCCGCGACGAGTTCGTCAATCTTGTCGTTATTATAACGACTGCGATGGTGTGACAAAATCGAATTAATCGACACTGCTAGGCGTTTTCTCGTCATAAACCAATTTATAATATATATATATATATATTTTTTAGGACGTCTCGCAATTGAATAGTAATAGGTAATAGCCGCCGATTTAATATTACATATATATATTATGATATACCTATTGGTTACTATATATGAGCAATACAAGGTGCAGTAACACAAAATACCCGACAAAAGAAATAATTTTTGTTCTAATCAATTTTTAAACATTTTTTAAATCCTATGCGGAGCGAATAATGTATTGATTTGATACAATGATGTGTGGTTTTTTATTTTATCTGTAAACATATTTTTTTATACTAGAAAAAATGTTTCGATTTTCATCGTCAGCATATTTTCTGGCGGGAAAATAAACCTAGTACGATAATTTTAAGAAGTCAAATCAATTTTTTAAAAAAAAATGTATGTTTTTTGAGTGACTTAAAAAATAAGAAAATTGTACACGAAATTTTTACCAACTGTTTTTATAAACAGTTTCTACACGTCAAACAATAATTTTCAAAATATTTAAAATTTTTAATGTTATTTTTAGACATAAGAAAAATTTTGATTTTTAATAGTTTTTTTTAAATATTATTGATAAAAAATGTTTCATTGTATTAAAAAACTTGAAAATGTAATAAAAGGTTCCTCATACGTTTTAGTTAGTGAAAATTGAAAAAAAAAGTTTGAGCGTAAATCCACAATATTTAGTAATAAGCATCTAAAGCTAGAATTTCGACAAAATCATGAAAATCTGCAAATTATTTTGAGTTCAAAATTCACAATTTATCTATCTATTTATCGTATCTCAAAACTGAAAATTTAATATAAGATTTTTCTCGTGCACTTGAAATTTTTAAAGTATTTTGACTTTTTTAGCTACGTTATAGTTGTTTATAAATATTGTCATATCAATATTTTTTTTTCATTTTTGATATATTCCATTCTACAAGGACGAAACCTAATCTATCGGTCATAGTGATAATAAGCACCAAATGGTTTATTTTCAACAGAAAAAAAAACGCATCATCTGATGCAGTAAAATGTATAGTTATCATTAATATTATGTTGTTAGGCACATGGCACAATATAATACTTACATTCTTATCTAAAAAAAAGTTATATAATTATAGTTTCTGCTTAGAATCTGACTCACCGTCTAGTGATTTACAATATTATTATATTATAACATTCTTCTAGATATAAAAAACACAATAATATTATCATCGTGGGGTGTAGGCATCGAATAAACAAAAGCCATTAGTGATACAATAACGAAAATATAATTTGTTTTCTATTAAACGTGTTTTCTTGCGATAAAATAGTCACTTTTTTCACGATGCACTCTTTTTTTTATAATAATAATAATAATATTAATGTATGTGCATATGTAATACGATACTAACTTACTAATATTGATGGACATTTTCAAATGCAATGTTTTCGGAAATAAATTATTTTAATTGCCATTATATCATAAAATATAATTAGCAATTTGGCTGACAGACCGTCTTCGCTCAAAATCGTTTTACATATATAATGATTTTATATTATTAAATTCAAATCTAATACACCCATAATAGTGACCCACATGATACCATGTACAGCAAAGCAGAACTCACTCGCGTTCTTTTTTTTTTAATACTGAAAACAAAAATTTAAAATAGCTAGTTTGTAATCTAATTTTTAAAAGCAGTTTTTTTTATAATTTTTTTTAAATATTAATATTTTTATTGAGTAAATTAATTTAAAACGTAACAATTCATAGATTTTTTCTAAATATTCTTTTTGAGAATTTTTTAAACATCAATTTAAATTTTGAATTATTTATTATTCATATAATTTTTATAAATTTTATCATACGTTTGATTAGTTTTATTTTTTTCTATTTTTTCATTAATCGGGTCTTTCTGTTACACTTATTGTATATATAGTATCTGATACTATTGAGACTTCATTCATCTATCATTTTATTTATTTTGCATGTTTGTACATCTATAATACAGAGCGACTTTACCTTCATAAAGTTAGAAGCACAACCATAATAGACACATATTACACATATTTTGGTGACATAATGTCGTGTTTGTTAGAGTATAGTTAGCAGTGTGTTTAAAGCTCTCGTGGCAAAGATAAAGTCCAACAAAGTCTGAGAGTAATCCATTAATGGCCATCAAGTTACCAACAAATTTATTGGATGTATTTCATATGTGTCTGTTATAATTGTGCTGTAAACTTTATGAGGATCGATTGTTCACGTGCGGGTATTTCTGTTTATTTTTTTTTTAGCTGTGAATACATATAATAACGATTAGCCTTGGTATATTATATTATAGACCTATAACGGCTATAATCTATGTATGGCAATTGCCATCACAATCAAACTTGACGACCACCGATCAAATAGTTAATGACAAATTAACAACTATGTATTATTATTATTACATAACTTTTGTGTTTGAATATTTATTTGTTACTGTGTATAATTCTCGAATTCTTCCACTGGAAGATTTCTTCATTCTGTGAATCATGTCTTTTTAATATCTTATCTGATTTATTCATTATTAATATTGTTAAATAAATAAATTTATCGTGTAATAATAAAAACTGTACAATTTATCTCTTACAATATATTATATAAGATATTTTATCATAATTATTCATTCTTAAAATTATTTGTTTTATTTTATTATATATTATGCATATAATAATAAATATCTTTTATTATTATATAGAAGTAAGTAGTTTCTATCATATTTTTTTCTTTTTCTTTGTATACCTTTCAATTTGACTAGAACTTTTATCTTCAGTCCTACTGCAAATTATTGAATTTGTCTATTTTAATACATTAGTTATAATTAGAGCTAGGATTCATATGCATTGGAATATTATTTTTGCAACTTCTAATTATTGCTTTTGTTTAAAATGTCCATGAATTACGTTATGACGAAGCAAATAGTGGTTATTTTATTTTGCATATTTTTGTATATTCCAACAATAAACACTTAAAATGCATATTTTATGGTATATTTTAATCGCAGAGGTTAATAAAAGAAGAAAATAGAATATTATATACACAAAAAAAAAAAAAAAAATATTCAAAATACCCAAGTATTTATACAGCCATATAGGTATAGTAGGTATGTAAAATATAAAATAGAAATAATCAGGATGAAGATTTTCATTACAATCTAACTTCTTGGAAAATCGAAAAATTCAAAAACGTAAAAATGACGTTATGTGATGTTGAAATAGTTTTAGTAATTATAAAAATATACTAAGAACTAAAAGGTCTTTTATTTTTGAAAATTTTAAACACCACATCATTGTTTCATGTAATACTTTTAGTTAACATTAATAGTTTATAGTAATATTCTTTATATTTATGAATTTAAAAATGTAGTTTTTGTGTTATATTTTTGAAATTTTTTGTTGCATGTTTTTACATATTTTGAATTAATCAAATGCATATTTTTTATTGCATATAAATCCTAGCCCTAGTTACAATATAGTGATGTAAAATAATAAATACGAAAACAAATAATAGATGCAAAATATAGGTAAAAGCATAAATTATATATTTTTATAGTATTTATAATCGATGGTAATTGGTACGAAGACGATGACGAATCACGAGCAATAATAATAATTAATTATAAAATATGAACGAATACGCAATTATTGATAAAATATTTTTACACAAGCGTTTTATGTTATAGGTACACTTGGAGTTTTAATTAAAAAACTTTATGTCGGAAACTCGATTATATTTGACGTACATACTTATAACAATTGTATACAAATTCAAGTCGTGAGGTGGTTTTTTTTCTCATACTTACTGTTCGTTAAGTTTTTTAAAGTTTTTAACCAAACACCTGTCATCATTGTCATCGTATCAGCTTTGGAAAACTAAAAATTATTTTAATACTACCTATGTATATGTAGCATAATAGATCGATATCTAAATTTATAATAAATTGAAAACAAAAATCAAACTTTATAGGTAGGTACTGAATTGTAGTCTGACATTGTCGATTAAATTATTATTCGGATAATATATTCATCCCTCGACAGACGGCAATACGTGGTTCCCTGAAAGTAAAAACTATATATATTATAATAATATTTTAATACGATGATAAAACAGATTAAATCCTGCGGAGCTATAAAATTAAGTAGATTTTTTATTTTTTGGTATTTCTTAGTTAAACAAATTGAATGTTCCAATTCATAACCTGCAGCGCTCACTGCTTACCTACATAATATGTTTTTTTCTAGTTGTAGATAATGTGCTCAAACTCACCTAACAAAATTGGAAATATTTTAAAATGAAACCTATAACAAATGCTCAGTGATTTGTAAGAAACCTTAACATACATGAAAAATACTTCAAAATTCCAAAACTTTAAGACAACATTAACAATTTAGCTGAATGTTTGTAATCATACTAAATATCATACTAATATACTTCCAAGTCCATTTATAGGTCAACAGGTTTGATGCACTCGACACATATGATGACCACTCCAACGCTGTCTAAGACGAGGACATCCTCGTGACTTAATTATTCAGACTTTACTTAGTGTATAGTATTTATATCACTTTGTCATCTCTCGATCAATTTTATTTATCGCAGTTAGTAAGATGGTACATGTACATATAGAGATGATTTCTTGGATAGCGAAAGCTTGGAATTTCGCTAAATGTATGAAAATAAAATATAATAATTTAACCAAAAAAAAAAAAAAAATAAATTGGCTGATTTAAAACAGTCAGACAACTTTAGTTTTTGGTAAAATCGTTTTACTCAGTATATAATATAATAATAATAATATTATAAAGACAAAAAATGATACACAAGTGGACAGTGGCGTATCAAGTGCTCGGGTTTTTTTTTTCTAGTGAGGGAAGGTGTCAAAAGTTCAAAACAATTTGCAATATCAGTGCTAAAATATTAGTACAATAATATTACTATAGCTGTTACTGATATTTTAACTATAGTATGATAGATAACGATTAATAACTTCACTAAACTGAATACGAAGTACCTACGTTAACTTTTACAGATTATCATATAAATATTATAGTAAATGAAAATACCATACGCTAATATATATTTTTTAAATTAACATTATTTAACAAAGACAAATATTTATATTTTATGCAACACATTCTAAACGACGCTTTATGTGCAAAACGGTCTATGACTAACTGCATTAAATTGTTCGAATTGAATTCCCTATGCAAATATTATTTAAAAATTGATAGACCCTTAAGCTAAGTTTTACCCATCCTACAGACTGTAATCAAGTTTTCATCCTGCGAAGAGTTTACAACCTGCCAGATCATAATATAGCTTGACAGCTTGCCACGTCAAATGCCATGTTTTACTCTGGTGAATGTCGGACTTAAAAGCTTCTTCAGCAGATGCTACTCCAACAGTCTGTTGATAATATATTTCGTAGATACAATTTCATGCTAGGAAAATCATAGTTCACCAAAATTACAACAATAACGTTACCACTGATGTTCTATTATTATAGTGAGAAACTCTATTCTGAAAATTGTTATTTTACATTTTTACATTAAACGCGCGTGTATATAGAAACCGAACACTGAAACGTTGTACAGGTTCCCATCGAACTTGAAAAAAAATAAATAGCACGAATTTGCATGACCCTTAGTTGACCACGAGTTATCCTAGCGAGTTACTCTAGCTCCCTCCCCAAAAAGTGAAAAATTACTTTTTAAAATTGATTTAATTTAAATATTAGCACGCCATTAACATATGCATTTACACGATTGTAATGTACGTAAGTACTCTGAAACTCTGAAATTATTGTATGAATGATTGCGATACCTGTTTACATCTAGAGAAGAAAACACATGACAAATATACTATACAACAATGGTTTTTTTTTGGGAGGAGGAGTGCTTCTTTTGCCTACCCCCTCCCCGAATCTATCACTACAAGTGGGTGCAACAAACATAGTTTGGTACTTCCGAATTATTATAGTGAATATACAGTCCAACAATCATAATAATATGACTCTGGACTGCTGGTTTGCATAGCACTGTTTTTCATCTTTTTATTTCATTCTAGTCCTAAATTTCATGTTTGAACACAATATTATTAACATTACCTAACATTAGATAATTTGAGTAACAACTAGACAACTGCAGGTCTCCAGGAGGTATCTTGTCCTTAACATATAAATTACTTTTAGGGATGAAGAAACTCGTTTTATTGTATAAAGTTCATCATTACATTTCATAAAATGGTGTGATGCAATAACTCATTTATAAATAATTAGTATTTTAAACGTAATAATTGTATTTTATTTGGTTTTTCATTTCTCTCTTCTTAAAAATTCACAAAAAATGGCCATGCGCATATGCTCGTTCAATATTACAATCGCAGCAGTTTTGCAAAACAATGATATAATAATAATACCACTTGCACTCCATCCATTATTCGAGAGTAGATTTGACGGAATTTGAGAACGATTATATAATTCGATCCACTAAACAAACATAATAATATGTTAAATGTATAATAATATGTAAAGCATCATAATATATTTATCGTGTGTTATAAATTGTACATCCGGTATGGGTATACTTATATTGTAATATCGTATATTATGATATCCGACGAGCGCAGCTGCTGGTTAGATGTTGTAATTCGGAGAAAATATTGCTGCGGAAAAATAAAATATTATAATAACATCGATATACGATTTCATGTCGCTGCATACAAATACTGTAATAATGTTTAAATAATATTACACTGAGCTGTGATATAACACACACACACACACACACACACACACTCAAATTTAATGTAAAGCAAAATATATTATATTAGATATCTATTTACTACGTGTCTGGAACCAGTATAATATGTGTATAGACGTTTGAGTATATGATATATACAATGTAAAATCCATACCTAAATATTTGTTTAGGACTCGTCTGTTATTGGTGGTTGAGACGTTTTTCATATTGAATATTATGTTAGTATTCTCTCGATAACTGAGAAATTCTCTGTCCCTGCTACCACAGACGTCACTCGGTAGTGATTCACTGGTAGCAACATTTTCTAAAAAATTTAAAAAATTGAAAGTAAATTTACTTTATTATCTATATACCTATATTACCTACCTATCTGTCAAATAATAATCATTTATGTGTATTTAATCTTTAATTCAATTTTTAATAAAGTTTAAAAATATTTTTGAGTGTCGTGAAAATTTGACCAACATGCCATTTAGAAATGATTCACTAAATATACTCAACCCTAATTTATAACCCTCTTTTTTTATTATAGATTATTTGGGGATAATTTTTTTTTTTAAACGTTGATGACATTATTCAAAATTTGAATGGGTAAGTTTTTAGGTTTTTTTTTTTAAAAATATAAAATAGGTGCTATACTTATTAGATATAGTGTTAATTATACTTGGATCATTTTCAAAAATTATAAATGTTGATAGATTAATATTTGTAATTAAAATGTGCAAGTCGCCATAGCCACCATAAATATATTCTAAGCCCATTATTAAATTCCTAATGACTTTGGTAAATAAAGTTAAATAGGTAGTTCAAAAACTATTCGTTCAACTTTTGATCTTGATACGTCAACATTTTCAGAAAATTATCTGCTAAATAATTTACAGTATAAAAAGGGATTCTCATTTGAAAAACAGAAGATTGTATCTGTACTTGATACTCCGTTTAATAATATAAAAAAATCCAAAGAGTTTGAAAATGTGTTCTTTAAAATTATTAAAAATTACAAAATCAGATTTACTATATTATTGAAGAGAAAAGGGGGCGAGTATGCTTAATGAATCATCATGTTAATATTGTAAAATTTTGCATGTCATGATTTTGTTTACCATATGTGGAATATTGATCATGTGTAAACTTCAAAATGTGTGCGTAGTTTTCAAATCTTTATTTTTCATTTTTTTTTTTAATATTTAATGTATATAAACGTATTTTTTATTTGGGGTAGTAACTCAATTAACGGGGTGGCAAAAATACGTCTCTATATATTCCTCAGTGACATATATTCCTGAAACTTATCGAATCAAAACCTATACTAGGTATTGCTTGTTTCAAATTTTCAATCAGGAAAACAAACTTTATGGAACTCGTTGCTATAGGTACTCGAAAACTATAAAATTATAATCATAAATGAGTTCATCTAAAATGTTATAGGTACAATAATATGACAATTATGTATATACGTCATAATGTTCGAAATATAATTATTCCTATTCATAAATTATAAATAGTCCAGATGTCGATAACCTAAAAACCTATACAAACTAACTAATAATCAAAAAAAAACGTAAAAAAAAAAAGGTCGGCAAGTGGGTACCGCTCTCCTGTACAGTATGTGTCGAGTTGATCACTTTCATGGATGTGTTAAATTTGAATTCAATGATACAGGGATAAATAAATGTATAAATCATTGTTTACGAAAAATAATTCTGAGCGAAGACAGTCTATCAACCTACATATTATTGCTATTAAAATAATTCATTTAATTATTAATAATATATTATGTCAAATTTATTATTTCCATTAAATTTAAAAAAAAGTATTGAATTTTCAAAATTTTTTATCATTTTTTAGAAAAAAAAAAAGCTGAACATAAGTACGTATAAATAATTGCAACTTATGAAATTAAAATATTATTAATTATTTTACATTTACAACACTAAAATGGTTGGATAAGATAAAAAAAACCAAGTTTGCATATCAATATTTCATAAATGTAAAAATGTATGCAATAAAAAATTTTACTTTTTATGACTTTTCTAAGTGAAAAACAATATTTTCAAATATATTAATACTTTTCAATAAAACGAGCGTTTACCTTTAAACGAGTCACTTTGTAGTATCTACAATATATATAGGTACTACTTTGTAGTACCTATATTGGCAAGAGTCTTACTAAAGTATCAAAGTTTAGTGTTATTATTAGTGTTTTCGGAATAAAAAAAAAAATAAATATTAATGATCCATCCTACCATTGATTAACAACGAATAAACATTAAACTATGCCAAGTGCCGTATCCAGAGAAAGGGCACTGGAGTTAAATGCCCCTCCAATTTATTTTTAATGGTATCTTAAAGTAACGGGTGATAATAATATTTTAGTTCTACAAATATTAGAAAAAAATAAAATGCCCCTTAAAAAAATATTATGGCAATGGCACTGACACCATCGACTATTTTTTCGCCGCGAGAACACGGAAAGCGCTAATTTTTAGTTTTTGTTATTCTGTAAAAGCGAATTGAACACTAAAACTTGTAAAAATAATTTTTAATGCTTCGGCTATCTTTTTTTAAAATAACTATTATAGTATTGATTTTTTTTTTTTAATGTTCCGTAAAAATACATATATTATTATAAAAAATATGCTATCAAATATAAATAAGTTAAATACCATAAAAACAAATGAAAAATAAATTATCAATTCTTATTTGATTGGTTACAAAAAAAATACGATTCACTTACTGTTGTAACGAGATTTAAATTGAGATCGAAAAATCAAAATGCCGAAATTTGGTCAGAATCGCAAACAGATATTTGATTCATAAACATCTTGATCTGCATTTTAAAACATTAATAATAATGAAATTAAAAAATCATATCTCAACTAATTTTCTGTAGTAAAAATAGATACTATGAATACAAAACAGTGAACATGCAAATATATTTTACCTGTTTTATATTCAAATGTAAATTTGAAATTTGATATAACTATAGGTATGAAATCATCTCCATTCTCTGTGAAAATAATTAGAAAATATTTTTTTTTAATGCGATAGCTATGTTTTTTGCAATATAAAAATTAAATTTTATATTTAAAAAATTATTATAACCGGGTTAAGAGTTTTTTTTATTAATTTATTATTCCATTTAATTAGTTATTTTAAGTAATATATAATATTTAATATATAATTAGTGTTTGGAAATTTTATGAAGAACAATTTTGAAATATTTCAATGAAATTAGTAAAAATTTTCAAATTTTATTACAATTATTAATTTTGTTTATTTTTGCCTTGTAAAATAATTAAAAAAACCAATTTAATACTTACTTAATTGATATACATTTCTCCAATTATTTACTATTTTTTTTTATTTTTTTATTATACGAGGTCTGTTTAAAAAGTACCAGGATTTTATTTTTAATAATTACAAAAATGAAGTTACATATTATTTAAATATATCGCCTTCAAAATACTCTCCTGCAGACGATATGCAGTAGTTTCAGCGATCATGCCATTTTTCGAAAGTCCTTTGGAACTGTTTTAATGTTATAGCTTTAAGTTCTGTTGCCGTATTCGTTTTAATTTCCTTTGCATCTTGAAACCGTTGACCTTTAATCGCAGATTTTATTTTCGGGAAAAGAAAAAAATCGCATGGGGCTAGATCAGGAGAATAGGGAGGGTACGGGACTAAAAGTATTTTTTTCAGCCAAAAATTCACGAATTGACAACGCTGAATGTGCTGGCGCATTGTCGTGATGAAGAAACCAGGATCCACTTCGCCATTTTTCTGGCCGTTTTTTGCAAATTCTCCCTCGCAAACTTATTAATACGTCTTTATAGAATACCTAATTGACTGTTTATTCATGGGACACAAATTCATAATAAATAATACCTTCAATATCAAAAAAAACAATCAGCATTGTCTTGACATTCGATCTCAATTGACGAGCTTTTTTTGGTCGAGGGGAAAATTTTGTTTTCTACTGAAATTATTGTAACTTTGTTTCCGGATCGTACCCACAAACCCATGTTTTGTTCTCTGTGATGATGTTTTTTATGAAATTAATATCAGCAGATCGATTTTTAAGGTCACGACAAATCGTTAAACGATTTTCCTTTTGTTCCAATGTCAACAATCGCGGTACGAATTTGGCAGCTACCCTTCTCGTCAGTCTTTAGTTGACTGTCAACCATCCTTGAAACGTTTAAACCACTCGAAAGTAACGGAACAACTTGAAGAATCGTCCCCAAAAGCAGTTTTAATCATTGTGTACGTTTCAGTTGCATTTTTACCAAGTTTCAAGCAAAACTTGATGCACACACGTTGTTTGTTAATTTCGGACATGACGAAAACGGAAATCGAAACAAACTGACTAGATTTAACCACGTATAATATTAAATAGTGGAGTAAATAATGCATAATAAACCAATGATAAAATGTTTTCTATATCAATACGTAAAAATGTAAGGTTTTCAAAACAATTAGGTATACAAATAACGAAATAAAAATCGTATTCCAATGTTTTTTTGTTCATGAACGCTATGGGGTGAACAAATTTGTTGAAAGTGGTGTAATTTTTTGATCAAACTCAATAATGCCATTAATAAATCTAAAAACAAAAATATAGACAATTATTAATTTTATTAATTAAAACTATATTACGTTGCTCATAAGGCATTTAATTTAAGTCACTGTCCTGATAATTGAAAATTATTTGTCTAACTAAATATATAAAATATATTACTGTATGAATATATTAGGTATATTTATGTTTAATACCAATGAAAGTTAGTTCATAAAATTATGTTCTATCATAATGATAATATTTAAGTATTAAACCTCATATAACTTATTATTCATATTCTGAGCGGTCAATGAAAGCATTGGTTTAGTAAAAATACTTTAATATTTTGAGGATGGTGTTTAGCAGAAAATTCGATCCTAGTCAGTCCAACAAGAAATTACGCTACGAACCGACAATAATTGGTTCTTCTGTGCATCCCGTGGAATCAGAGTGTTCTCTCGCTGGATAGAGTATAGTTATTTTGTGAGGTGTCTGCCTAGTACATTTCACAAAGTTGATAAAATACATTATATAGGTACTTGAATTTTTCTCTGCTGTCATTTCACCGTGGTGGACCATATTAATTTGTATAAATGGAAGGCGAGTACTTTTTATTCATATTCATAACAGTTTTGTCAGCTGAGTTTACTCTTAACATAAACAAATCATAATTTTGCAATCTAATAAAATCCAAATAAAGCCAATTGTAATTAAAAAATATATTAAGTATTTAAGTTCTATAAAAATAAGAAATACAGTTATTGTCTGTTCTGGTCACGTGTCAGTAACCTATTATAAGACATAATCATGGATCACTTTTTTTAAAACTTGGTACTATCAAGTTTTCACTTGGTATTTTTATAACTTGGTAAGTTTAGCATCATCTCAATAATTCATTTAATATCTGGTCTTAATGTTACGTACATAAGAAGAGAAATTATATCCTGGGAGTTGCATTACAATTTACGGAACAAGATAAAGAAAGTTAATAAGACCAAAAATGTAAAAAATACAATTGCCCATTTATCAATGTACATAAAAATATAATATTGAAGCAATAATTATTATTTTAAATATTAATTTGAAAAAAAGGATTATATTAAAAATAATTTATTATTTTAATCAACATATATTTTTAACAGAAAATTTTTTATTAATAAAAAAGTTATAAGATGAATTAAATATCTATTAGTATTAATTAATTATCAATACTTGTAAATTTGAAACTTTGAAGCTCATCTTTTTCTAAGAACCGATTTGTAAGTTTTGAGAATAAACTTGCAAACTCTTGTTAACTGATTAATAATAAATTATTATAATATATATTTATTTAATTATATATATTATATAATAAACATATAATTCACTATTTTACATTCCGTTTAAACTATAATTCATAAGCGGAATACTTTTTAGTAACCAGTAAATTTAAAGGTTGGTAATATTATTTTTATAATTGAATACTTTGAAATTTAGTGTTATAGTGTACAATTTAAAAACAATTTGTAAGTCACGCGTCGTGTTTGAATAAAATTGTTTCGTATCTTACAGATATAAGTAATATTATACTCCTCTTAAAACTTGTGATTACTTATTTTATTTTTTTTTAACTATGGTTTGTATACCAAATACAAAAATGTACATATTGAATATATATTATGCACATGATATTTAAATATTCCGCCAATTACCACATTCTCTGTCATATAATATATATTTATAATATGTAAGTAAATACTTACTGTTATGTTCGATGATTTTTAAAAATATCTATCATTTTTACTCGTTATAAAACCATGTAATACGTACGTGTTTAAATAATAAGCTAATAATTAATTATATTATGAGTATTTGTACCATAGGAATGGTATAAAAGCCCACGGTTTGATCTTAGATAACAAATTTAAGAGTACATTTGAACGTGGTTTGTACGATAACGATTACGCATACATAACATTTTTTCGATGTTACTCTATGCAATTTATGTATTTTAAGTTCTATTTGAAAAACCACAGTTTTATCAACCTTGTACAATGGACAAGTAAAACAATCTAATTTTATGTCATTCTTAAATAAATCATATTGTATAAAAATAATAAATAAGTATTTAATTATCCATATTGTTGATAGTATAGCTGCGATAATGATAATCCAAAATTGAAATAAACTTAATATTTGAAGGACAAAAAATTCTGGATTGAACTGATAAAAAAAATATATAAGTGAATATCGATAATACAATCATCCATGCTATATCCAGTAATAAGTGAATTGTTGATTTTATATTCCGATCTAATGATCCAGTCAGTTCCACGGTATACGAAATATTAATTAAACCTATACACTTGTATACGATTAAAATAGGTTTTATGGATGCATGAAAAAACAGTCGTCATTTTGATAACATTTTTTACTAAAACTGAAATTAAAGTAGACATAAATAATAGTTCTTATACGATAATTATTATTTGCAATGAAATAATTTTGTCACTCGAATTAAATGACCATAAAAATAATAAAAAATATAATTATTTTTTTAAACTATTTTACTCATTAAAAAAACATAAAACATATAATTTTTATTGATGTAGATATTAAATGAATTATTATCTTGTTCGGAATTATCATCATCAAAACAATATAATATGCATATAGTCATATTCCACGACAGCAGGGAAGGCAGGAAGAGAATATTATGCAACTATTGGTTTTGGAATTGTAAAATATTTCAAAAGTGAGAGTATATAGAGAGTTGCCCGAGTAAATACACTAAACAATTTAATCGTGATAGGTCACGCGTATATTTTATTTTATTTTTTACAAAAGTTAAAATACGATAAATATATTAATATTAAGTTAATAATAAAGGAACAACGACACAGTAACAAAGAATAACAAATAAAGTTTACAGTATAGGTACAGATAGCGTAATGATTATATATGTTCATAAACAGATATAAGAAAGGAGGGATTCATCATTGGCAGGAGACATCAACCGCCTAGGTATATAGGTTTATTTCGCATGCAGTTGATGGTAAACTGTGGAATGAAAAATGGAACAGCTGTCCTAGATAACTGCTGAGGAACTTTAAAGCAATGTAGAAACACCAGGATGTAAGATTCAACTTTACTATTCAAGAGGCTTTTCGTGAAGAATATACCCGCTATACGCCTTCGCTCAGCCAATGATGTTAAACTAAATGCATCAGCCGTATAGTTGTAGTCATAGGGCTCACAAGGTTTCTGCAATAAATGACTGACGAACACCGCAAAAACCGTCGCTGAGCCCTTTGAAGCTGACAAAAGTCACTAGCTATGTGGGGATCCCATACAATTACACCATATTCGAGAATTGGACGCACCAGTGCACACAAAAATGTATACGTAAGTATTATGTGTTTGCGTGCGGTGCTGTAAATTCTATTATATACACATAAATTGAAGTATACCCGGTTAACAGTACAATAATCAGTACTACTTGAAAAATTAAGTTTATTTGATGTTTTTAACTTTAGTCGATTCCACGGTGTAACAAATATCGATTAAATCAATGAATTTAAGATACATTATTTATGTCAGTAGAGTATAAGCAGATGCTTTCTACCGCCTGCTTTAATCTATGTATTTTAAACATTTCAAAAGTAAAATTTCCAAGAAATGTCACCCGTTGAAATTATAAATATGATTTAGTTATACATTAATATGGTGTAGAGGTCGGGAGCATAATATAATAATAATACGGGCGCACCTACGCTACAGCATACCGACCGACTTGTATTTTTGTGTGTGCGTAGAATAAGCCAACTGAAATTGACATGTATATTACAAAGACGTCATTCTACGCTAGAAAACGGTAACTACAACAAAACGTGAAAGCACCACTGCAGTGATGTATTTTGTTTTATAAATTATTTCTTCGTATATTGCAGCAATTCTCAAACTTTTTCGACTCGCAAAGTGCTTTCGTACATTAAGCAAATTTTTGTTCAACAATTTCAATAGTGTGCTGTTAGTTCTGATATTATAAATAATTAACCTTTTATAAAATTTAAAGGTAATATTATCTAGGGCTCCACCTAAACGTTTAATGGGCAATTTTCATAGTAAGTGCGCGAATGGCGTGTATTTAGGTTTGTAATAAACGATTCATTAGTGTGAGACAATAATTAAAAGAAACGAACGCTTTCGCACGCCCAAGCAAAAGTCAAAAACACACCGTCGCACGCTTGACGAACATTATTTTCCATTTTTTTTTCTGTGAAAGTATTAATGTTTTGCCAATTTTACAGACTATCTTAGTAATCGAAAACAAATTCTGAAAACATATTTGAACTCGTCATGAAGTTCACTAGAAAACGACTTTCTTTTTTTCTCTTAAATTTCTAAATTAATGTTTTAGTTCAATTATACTCATATTGCTAATATTTTAAAGTTCTTATAATTCAAAGTTTAAAATTCGAGCTTTAAAGGGCTTAAGTAATCAATTTCTAAAAAGTTATTAAGTGTTTTTTCGAGTTAACTTCATGACGAATTTAAATACGTTTTCAGAATTGTTTTTCAAGTGGACATTTAGTACAGTATTGGAAAAAGATAGGTGTATTTTGGTATAAAATATAACGCGTGGGTCGAATCTCTTAAGACTTTCTTCTTTTCGGTAAATATAAAATATTCATACTACCCATATATTGTTTATTGCACGTTCGATAATCGCCACTTTTTTACAGTAAATACTAACACACATATTTTCAGTCAGCTGCATATCGTTTATTGTTATTTTAATGCGTATGGCGGATGTAAGGGTAGACACGTTATATAGATCTAAATTCCTCGTCCGATCGTGCGCGTGGGAAACTAAACCACAGGAATATTTGATTTTGAAAAGAAAAGGATAAAATACCTATACATTTTATATAGGTATGGTATGGTCGGCGTTGAATATTTTAAACTTTACCGTGGTTTATATATTATTATACGTCGTACGACGGTCGCACGTCACACGACTGAATGTATAATATGCATATGGCATTAATTATTACGAAGCATAAATATAATATTATGACCTCCGTAATACATGTGGGTGTGTTGGACAGATTTATTGATGAACACGAGAGGACGGTTTACTCCCATTTTCAATAATGCAAATAACCGTAAATTATTCGTAATCTGATTTTTAAAATTTTTTAAAAGACCGTATTTTAAAATCTTGATTTTTTTGCACTACTTAAAGACTTTATACTACTTAAGAATTTTATAATTTTTTTTCAATTTTTCATTCCTAATCCGCTCTCTGAGTAATACGCCTGTTTATTCTTTATTTACTCCTCAAAGAATTAATAATTTAATTGTTTTTTTATGAACAGAAAAAAAAAACTTTGTACAAGGTGCTTCACCGAGCTTGCTTAACTCCATGTTTTTCCTTTATTAATTTAATCATTAAAATTCTGATTTTCGGAATTTTTAGATATACCTACCGATAAAGACTATATTTTCAAATGCTTGAGATTTTTCATACTATACATAAGAATTTTCCTGTGAAGATACAAACTTCTGTTTTTCAAACGGCAACTCTCCTTTTAAACAGTAAATTATTTAGCGGATAGTTTTTTTGAAAATGTTGACGTATCGAATTTAAATTCAATTTACTTTTCGTAAAAATCGATCCCTTGATACCTACAAGAGTCAGCACATTATGTTATATTATGTATACATTATAATATTAAATCTTCGTCTTATTCAAAATTTACTTTTATTACCTATAGCTCAATATTATATCAGCGATATTTCAGTTAATAAACGTCACTGTATGCAATCCATGTATACATATATCAATAATATTGTATCGTGCTATGTGCATTTATGCAAAAATAATGCATATTTAATTATTCACGACAACACGTACCACCGTTTTCAATGCCGCCGCCCCTATTAATTCTACAATATTTTTGACTATTTTATAACATTTTATGGAATACAAATTTATAACAAAAT
>JACXSJ010002265.1:35790-50455 GCA_014851325.1 Pentalonia nigronervosa | reverse complement strand
TATCAAAACGTGCAATCATCCTCCTTACTCACATTTTCAATGCTACCATAAGACTCTCTTACTTTCCCCTTCTCTGGAAATTCTCTAAAATTATCCTTATCCCAAAACCAAACAAACCGCTAGACTCTTGTAATTCTTACAGACCAATCAGTTTATTACCGTTCTTTGGAAAATTACTGGAAAGACTTTTGCTTAAACGTATCAGTCCTATCATATTTGATAAAAAAATCTTACCTGACTATCAATTTGGGTTTCGTGCTAGACACTCGACTATCCACCAAGTCCATAGAGTTGTTGACGCTATCTCTTTTGCCCTGGAAAAAAAACGTTACTGCACCTGCACCTTCCTTGACATATCCCAGGCCTTCGATAGAGTCTGGCACGAAGGTCTGCTATACAAATTAAAAAAATTCCTACACCCAACATACTACGTTATACTTAAATCATATCTTGTAGACCGACACTTCCAGGTCCATTATGGTTCATCAGATTCTAATATAGCAGGAATTGCGGCAGGTGTTCCGCAAGGTGGTATCCTCTCCCCAATCCTGTACAATATTTATACATCAGACCAGCCGACCACGCCCAACACATTAGTAGCAGACTATGCGGACGACAAAGTCATAATATCATCCAGTCCAGATCCTATTACAGCCTCCAAAAACTTACAAAACCATCTTTCATTAATGCAAGATTGGTACAAAAAGTGGCGTTTTAAAATAAATCAAGCTAAATCAATACATACCACATTTACTCTTAAATTAGCACCATGTTCAGAGATATTGCTTTTTCGTACTCAAATTCCCTCATCCCCAGTCGTTAAATATCTCGGTCTAATTCTGGATCGTCGTCTTACCTGGGCTCACCACATAAAAGCCAAAACATCACAATTAAATTCCCGCTTACAAATGCTCAAAACCCTAATCGTCAACAATAAACATTCAAAACTAAACATTAAATTACTCATTTATAAATCTCTCCTTAAACCAATTTGGACTTACGGCCTACAGCTATGGGGCAACGCAAAAATTTCTAACCTAAATAAAATTCAACGCTTCCAAAATAAAATACTAAGAAAAATTACCAATTCTCCACCATACGTATCAAATCACACCCTGCATAAAGATCTTCACATGAAAACAATTCAGGAAGAGGCAAAAAATTACTACAAACGATTCCACCAACGCCTAAACTCTCATACAAACGAACTTGTAAGAAATCTAGCTTCATTAACCATCCCTGGCAACCCTCCTCGTCGCTTAAAGCGAAAATGGTGCAAAGACCTACTTAATCCCTAACGAATAAAAACAAATAATCAAAAGACGTAAGTGTCATCGCTGGGTGGCTTCTTACTTCAAAAATTTCACTTTTCATGTCTTAAGCTCATACTCTTATTGTGCCGATTGCGTATAGATTGTGTATATATTAATAAAGAAGAAAAAAAAATGTTTTCGTTAAAAATTAATTCAACCTACTATATTATTAATAGTAAATTGGATTACTTTAATAGCAATAATATCATAAAATACTTTTAGTAATAAAAGCATTAAAATAAATTCAATTATCATTGAATTTAAATTTAACATATCCACGAAAGTGACCCACTCGACACCTATCATATAGCAAAGTGGTATCCACTTGCCAGCCTTTTTTCAAATTACATTTACGATTTATTGTATTACATTTATCGTAATACATAAAAGTAAATTAGAAAAAAATAGAGAAAAAATAATTTTTGAAATTGTTATTAAGGCTAATACGGCTTTTGAAAAAATCAATTTTATATAGTCATTAGAAATTTATTTTTCTATCAAGTTTTTGGAAGGATGAACTTTTTTCCCCAAAAAAAAAAAAATCTTTTATGTTATATAATAGTTCATTATTATGATATTAATTTATATAATATAATACTAGCTGTTATTACTTTTTAGGTAACTAATAAGTCAATGCCACAGTTTTACCGAAAATCGATATGAATATAGATTCGTGGTATAGGTAAATAGCTTAGTATATATAGTAATTATTATCTTATAATACACAAAATGATAAAAAGATTCAAGTACCAACCTTGGAATAATATTTTTCATGTATTACAATAAAATAATTATAATTGTTATTTTTTCTTAAAATTGTTCAGTTTTGTCAACATTTTAAATTGATATGTGTAAAAAAGGGAAATAAAAAATTATTTTGATTGAAGTATTATAATAATTTTTAGTTGGGTAAATTTGCCTAGAAATCATGTTATGATGTTTGGAGAAAACCCCACAGAATTGGGTAAATAAAATAATATGCAGTGGGTGGTGTAACATTTTCTTGTCTGACTGGCATAATATTTGTCACTGTCGCTGTATTGTATTTTAATAATTTATGAGTAGTATTCAATAGTATTTTTATTATTTTAAACAGTATAGATATTATTGATATGAATAATGCTATTATAATAATATATTGTTAGTTTAATGTTGACACAGTCATACAGATGATTTCGGCGAAATCGTATCGTAAATATCTGTAAAATAATAATAATAAACACAACATAGGTGTAACATTCAAACAGTGTTTGATAAAAAAATATTTTAGAGAATTTATTTTTAATTTTTAATTAATATTGGAATAACATTCGTATTAACGACAATTATTAAATTATTCGGACGTCTAAATATACGGTTTGGGATTATTATTTTACTGCACAACAAGTGGACACTACCTATATTGAGTTTATTATATCATTATTTTTGGATATCTATCCTTTTTAGGGCTTTAATTCAGACAGTTATTTTTCTGAAAAATACCGTTCCGTATCAATATTTTCCTCGTTTATATGACGTGAACAGATGATCCTAGCGTAACTGGGGTTACGCTACTGGGTAACTTTTATTAACAAAATAATACTAACAATAGTAATTTCGCTGTCCCATTCATTATCACCAAGTACCTATAATCTATCTAGTATTCCTATTGAGCATTTAAGCCCTGATCCTAGGTCACGAATTGTATAATATATATATTTTATAAAATGCAAACTTTCTTATAGTTTTATGACTAACAAGTATAATACTCAAATATTGTAATATAACACTTTTGCAAATAAGTTACGTATTATTTCTACAGCGGTCAATGGACAATAACAAATGACCAAGCGATATCTCTTAAAAGAAAATATATTGTTAAAAAATAAATTATCGACTTTGTTGCATAGTTAGACTATATAATATTATACTAAAGATATTATATACACGTTAATTCCAAAATTTCAGTTATTTTTTGTTGTGCTCTAGATATATTTTATGATAGGTACTATTATGTACTTATTATGGCTCATATAGGTAGCTCATATCAGTAATATCTCTTAACCCAATAGATATATACAATATTAAATATATATTATATATACACATGAGACTCAGTGGGGCTCAGTATTCTTTTTGAAAAATAAATAATATTCATAACTGATAAAAAAAATAAATATTTTTATGTCTCAATATCGATTATGACTCATATATGTAAGTTATCTACAGTAGTCATGTATTAATCATTTAATTAAATATATATTGAGTCGATCGGTATAGTAATAAGTAGGGCCTAGACCGGCCTTCAATAGAGTAGATATATAGTAGCTAGAAGTAAAAGTGTCTAACCACCAAATATACACCAGTGTCGCAGTGACGTAGCATGTATAATCTCACAAATGTCGTCATTGTATATTTAATATTTTATACAACATATAATGTTATACCAATAGTCAATTAATATAGCAAACAATTTTTAATATAACGATTTTCTGCTGTTACAGAGCGAATTAAACATATTCTCCAAGTGGGTTTTCCACCTAAGGCTATCTTTATACTTAACTAGGTGTTATGTAATTTCCTTCTCTAGAGCACATGCTCCTATTTTCTCAATGACTCCAAGTTAGAACATGTTTCCAGATCTACGATTTAATTACTGGGCTAATATCTGTTTCAGCCTTCACACCGCCACTATAGCGAATAAAGTCCTAAAAACACTCGGGTTTATCACCCGTAACATAAAATTATTTAAATCTGTCCAGTGTTTATGCACTTTATATTTTCATCTAGTTCGTTCCCAACTTGAATATGGATTCTTAAATTACGCAGCTTTTAAATTTAATTTCCATCATGCACCCCTCGATGCCCTCAGTAGCATCTGACATTAACATAACATTAACAAATTTCCTAGAACAATTCAAAAATCTTCTAAATCCTCTAATTGCATTACTCACCACAGTAGTTACCAGTCTTATAGATAAAAAAATGACCAATAATACCCTTACGAGTAAATCCCTCCTAATCTTATTATTCAATGCAAATGGCCTAAAAAATTATGTTAATGAATTACAAACTGTTTTACACGATAAAAGAATTGACCTTGCTCTTATAACAGAAACTCATTTTACCAAATATTCACACATACATATCCTAGGTTATAAACTACTAAAAACAAACCACCCAGACAATACGGCTCATGGTGGTGTCGCATTCTTATAAAGTCAACAATAGCTTTCCAACCCATTCCAAATTTTTGCCAAGATTTTTTACAATCTTGTGCAGTATTAATCAATCTGAACAATATTCCACTAACGATTGCGGCAATATACTCTTCCCCTAGACACAATCTTAATAATGAACATTATTCGAACTATTTCAAAACAATTAATAATAATTTTATTATCGGCGGCGACTACAACGCGAAGCATCAAAATTGGGGATGTCGTACAAATAACCCACGTGGCTTGGTCCTTCATAACTTCATAAATGCAAAAAAGTTCAAAATACTTGCCCCCTTAGGACCCATTTACTGGCCTTCTTCTCTTCGAAAAAGTCCAGAAAGTCTGGACTTTTTCGTCGCGAAAATTCCCACTAGTTTATATTGCATTACCAAAAATATTCTTGAACTAAACTCTGATCACTCATCCGTTTTCCTTACTCTTAATGACAACCCTTCAACTCACGAAACACCACCTAAGCTTTCTAATATTACTACCGATCGATATAAATTCCATAACCTAGTTAACCAGGAAATAAAACTAAATGTTAAATTAAAAACTAACGACGATATTGATTCAGCTGTGAAAAATCTCACAAATGTAATTCAATCTGTAGCCTGATCTTCCACCACCACTTCAAACACACTCTCTAAAAACCATTTTTCACTACCAACCCACATACGTATGCTCATAGCAGATAAACGGAGAGCTAGAGCCCTTTACCAACGAACCCGCCTTCCTTCCAACAAACAAAATCATAACAAATTGGCAAACTCAATTAAAAAAATCTTATCAAAAAACAAATCGATCTCTATTACAAATCACTTATCCTCCCTCTCTACAAATGATGGATGTCTCTGGAAATCAACTAAGCAATTATTACAGCACAATCCCTCCAATAAGAAAAACCGATGGAAGTTTTGCCTCATTCGACCTAGAGAAAGCTGAATTATTTAAAAATCATCTCTACGACATCTTTTAAACCCACCCAGAAATAACTGAATAGGAAAACATAAATACTGTCCAAATGTTCCTTGACTCACCACTCTCACTTACCCTTCCAGTGAATCACTTTACACCAAATAATCTAAAATTTACGATTCAAAAATATCAACTCAAAAAATCTCCGGGTTTTGATTTACTCACAGCCGAAGTGGCCAGATGTTTACCAAAACGCGCAATTATTCTACTTACCCACATATTTAATGCAATTTTGAGGCTTTCCTATTTTCCACTTCTTTGGAAATTTTCAACAATTATACTAATCCCAAAGCCGAACAAACCTCTTGACTCTTTAACTTCCTACAGACCGATCAGCTTATTACCTTTTTTCGCCAAAGTTTTAGAAAGACTATGGTTCAAACGTATTCTACCCATTATCAATGCGAATAATATTTTACCTAACAAACAGTTTGGTTTTCGTGCTAATCATTCAACTATTCATCAAGTTCACAGGGTTGTTGATGCGGTTTCCTTTGCCTTAGAAAAAAAGCTATTCTGCACATGTGCGTTCCTTGACATTTCACAAGCTTTCGATAGAGTATGGCACGAACAGCTACTATATAAATTAAAAAAATGTCTATCCCCCCCCCCCCCCCAATAAACTATATTCTCATAAAATCTTATCTTATGACCGCTACTTTCAAATCCGTCACGGATCGGCACATTAAAATATTGCAAATATTAGAGCAGGTGTTCCGCAAGGAGAAATTCTCTCCCCAGTTCTGTTTAATATTTATACCTCTGACCAACCTAGTACGCCTAACACCTTAGTGGCGGACTATACTGATGACAAGGCAATAATATCAACTAGCGCTGACCCTGTTCTAGCTTCCACTTATCTTGAAAATCATCTTTCTCAAATGGTACAGAAAATGGCGGCTTAAAGTCAACCAAGCCAAATCAATCCATACAACTTTCACCCTTAAACAAGAACAATGTCCGCCCGTAACTCTCTACGACATTCAAATTCCTTCAACTCCTACGGTTAAATATCTTGAACTAACTCTCGACCGCCGTCTCACCTGGGCACACCATATTAAAACTAAAAGACTTCAGCTAAATTCTCGACTACGCATGCTTAAAACACTCCTCAATAAAAATAAATACACCAACCTAAACATTAAACTACTTATGTACAAATCTCTACTAAAACCTATATAGACCTATGGTATCCAATTATAAGGCAATGCTAAAATCTCAAATCTTAAAAAATACAGACATTCCAAAATATTACTTTAAGAAAAATTACTAATTCTCCGCCATACATATCGAACCTCACCCTTCACAATGATCTCCGTCAAAAAACCGTCCAAGAAGAAACAAAGTGTTTCTATAAGCGTTTTCATGATCGTCTTCTAACTCACAAGAATCCTTTAATTCATAAATTATCATCCAACGTAATCCCTGGTAATCCTACACGACGTTTAAAAAGGAAATGGTGTAGAGATCTTTTAAACAACCAAACTAAACAATAATGTAGAACAAAAAAAAACTCATTAGGAAGTTTCATCACTGGGTGGCTTCTTCAAATCAAATTATTTCAATTTAACTGTTGTTTGACATATTGTATTGTATCTGCCAGATACCAATAATTTTACACCCGCAGTAATTTGTAATCATGTATATAATAAAACATGGAATATAGAGCATAAAAAAAATTAAAATTAGGCAGGTAAGTTCCTATTTATTAATTTAGCTACCTATATAACTATAGAAGCAAACACAATATGCTACAATATGCAATTATGCTACATTCTGCATAACTTGATTAACAAAAAGCTTATACATTATTTAATGAATTTCATTGTGCAGACAATATTTTACTGGAATATTGCATGTACATTGTATACAAACATTATATTTGCGTGTCGATTCGTATCGAAACAGTAATTTCTGATTTAGTAACGTGCCACCTACAGCCACGAAAAACACTGAACACCACACCCCACACCAGTGGCTTTGATAAATGCCTCTCTAAGATTAGCTTACTTTCCACAACTTTGAAAATTTTCAACCATAATTGTATTTCCAAAACCTAAAATACCACCTGATATTCCTTCTTCAAATCGACCTATAAGTCTTTTGCCCTTTTTTATAAAAATTTTTGAAAGGCTTATTCTCAAAAGAATTCTGCCATATATTTTTTCAAGTAACATACTTCCGAACACCCAATTTGGCTTTCGTTCTTCTCATTCCACAACTCATCAACTACATAGATTAGTATATGCTATTTCGTTTTCTCTCAAAAAGAAAAAATACTATTCGTGCGTGTTCCTTGATGTCTTACAAGCCTTTGATAGGGTTTGGCATGAAGGGCTGCTATATAAACTTAAAGCTTTTCTTCCCCCAACATATTTCTTACTTATTAAATTTTATCTTACGGATTGTCATTTCCAAGTCAAGTTTGGCTCTTCCTTTTCAATTATTGAAAAAATTAGCGTAGGAGTCTCTCATGGTTGCATTCTTTCGCCAATACTGTATAATGTATATGCAGCAGACCAACCTACCTCACCAACATCTGTAGCTGAATTTGCAGATGATAAGGCAATTATACTAGTACATGAAGACCCACACATTACTTCTTTAAATCTTCAAAACCACCTTAACTTAATGTCTGTCTGGTATGAAAAATGGCGAGTTCAAGTCAACCAATCAAAATCCACTTACACTACGTTCACTCTTCGTCTCCCTCCCTGCCCAGAAGTCTCCCTTAGCAACATACCAATCCCTTCATCCCATTCGGTTAAGTACTTAGGCCTCACCTTTGACCGTCGCCTTACCTGGGGACTTCATATCAAAACTAAAAAACTCGCCCTAAACGAACGACTACGCTAAATTAAAACACTAATAACTAATAAACACACTAAACTAAACACCAAACTTTTCATATATAAATCATTAATTAAGCCCATGTGGACTTATGGCCTACAATTATGGGGCAATGCAAAAATAACTAATGTAAATAAAATTCAAACCGTTCAAAATAAAAGTTTAAGATTAATCACTAACGCCCCACCATGTCTCCAACTACACTCTGCACACAGATTTAAATATTAAAACAATTCACGCTGAAGCAATAACATATTACAAAAGATTCCATAACAGACTTCGATATCATTCTAAACCCCTCATATCTAATTTAGCTTTTCGCACAATACCAAACAATCCCTCACGACGACTAAAAAGAAATTGATGTCGTGACTTACTCAATGAATAATTATAATTTTTAAAAAAAAAAAATTAATTAACAAATAGGTAGTGCTTTCACTGGATGACTTCTTCCCTCACGTTTTAATGTACAAATTATATTATATCACATATACTTATTGTGCCCAAGGGTACAGATTATATATTTCTTATTAAAAAAAATATATATATATATAATATACCTTTTTACTTGTTTGGTAATCATATAAATTATTTTTGTTTTTAATTAAGTAATTTTACAAATTCTTTATAAATCTATGACATAACAACTAAAACTATAAAATGACTATTCCTCTTACTTACTAATCAAATAAAATAAATTAATATTATCATGATTAACTTTTTCTATAACAATGCATAACATGAATATTAGATATTTAAATGAAAGATAATTTATCTTTTATTAAAGTACTTCATTCTGTATCTGGTTATTTGGTTACAAACAATATTCATCACGGGTGCAATACCAGTTGTCATAATAATTAATTGTAAAACAAAAGTTACTAATGTCTTAGTTATTTTATAAAATGTATAATTCATTATTTACAACTTCAATTTTAATAATATACATCTTACATTTTTAGGTTCTGAATGAAAAGAAGCATATATAATGTATTGATTTTATAATGATAAATGGTTTTTAAAATTTATTTTTGTGTCTAAAGACAATTTTTCTGGTAAAAAAAATTCTCCAATCATAAACTTTAAGGTATAATATACCTATAATATAGGTAAATTTCTAGTAGAAAATTAGACCTAGTTTATACTTTAGGAAGGTCAAAATTGAAAATTCTCAATAGTTTTTTAAATATTTAAAAATCACAAAAAAATATGAACATTTATTAAACTGTTTGGTAACCTTTAATCTTATTGATTACCAAAAAGTTGGATTGTCTTTATTCAGAATCATTTATATAATGTTTAATTAAAGTTTCTCAATGACAAAATACTTTCAAAACGTACAGCAGTACAGCAGATCAATTTTTTTTTTTTTAATTTAAATATTGATTATAGTAAAACCTCTATAATATAGTGGACAGCCATAGGGAATTAACAAATATCCATAATAGGTAGTTTCTCACTATTGAGAAAACCTAAATAGTGGATATTTAAGAATTATAAAATATCCACTATAGGGAGGCGCTACAGAGAATTGGTTATACATACAAATTAAAATTTGTATTATTTATTATAATTTATAAAAAAATGATTATTATTTACTGTATTGTAATATATTAATTGTTTACTATACAAATATATATGATTTATATTAATTTTAATTAACCTGTGATTTGATTATGCAAAACCTTTCTGCTAATATTTATACACTAACATTTTTCAATTTCTTAATCATAATAATATTATTTTTTTCTTTAAAGTTCACACAATGGGCAACACACAACTGACAACCGAACACATAACCAAACCATTTTTTATTTATCGAATAAGAAAACCATTAAGATCATATAACATGAAATATGAATGAAATGTATAAAGGATAAATATAATATTTTTATTACATTAACATTTTCAATATGTGCATGTATTGTGTCCATTTATGAAAGGTAATTTTTAATTTTGGTACCAGTTTTTAGAGTCCATGTCCAGTCTTAAAAGATGTCCATTAATAGAGATTTCACTGTATAGCAATTTATAAATATTAAAATATCAATGTTTATTTTAAATAATTTTATAAAAAAATTGCATAACGAAATGTGTTTTAATATTTGTATAATGGATTAGTTATATATAAAATATAGAATAACATAATAACAAAAAAGATTTTAAAATATTTTTTATTTGGCAAGCAATTGTTGTCCTGGCATATTGTACCAACAATCAATTATTTGTGACTAATTCATCGCAATCCCTCTCTTTTAAAGTGATCGATTTGTACAACAATATAGTATACACTATTGTAAAATATAGAATAAACTTTTAAACATCTAACATCTTATTAAACGTATGTTTATTAATGTGTTACCTATTGACTATTACAATAAAATAGAAACTTTGATTCAAAGCAAGAAATTTAACTTCCAACATGCATTTTATTTACTCAGGATACTATTGCATGATGCCAATTAATCATATATATATACATATAGTCATTATTATAAGTAAAAAAAAAATGTAGTAATAACATTCAGCACCGCAAATCCATCTAGGCTATTTCTATAAGTAGTAACATACACTTGTTAGTTGTTCTACAGTTCATAGTTTGAAGTGCAAATTACCATTTTATAACAATTTTTAAATTAAATCTAAAAAATTAAACATATATTTTAAAACAAATATGATATAATATTAATTACATTCTTTTACAAGCACAATATTTTAATAATGCAAATTTAAAGACAGCATTTTGTGTGATCATCATACAGTTGACCGTTATGTGTTTTAATATAATATATTTATTTATACATAAATATATATTTTTAAATATTATCACAGCGTTAAAACGGAAACAAATTAATCTAAACAATATACATAAGTGTGTATATAATAACATTAACTAATCACAAATATTATAATTAGATCTAACAATTCTATAGAATGTAACATACATATTTTACATACATACAAAAATTAAATGAACTACAATGATCCAATATTTTGGGTAATATTGTTTATTATATTACATTAGAGATCAATATAAAAAAAAACAATTTAATTGGTCGAAACTCATGAGTTACATTAACAAATTATAGTATAGAATATTGTAAAAACTAAATGCACATGAGTAGAATACAATTTAAAATATTTCTAATCACTGGCATTAACAATGGAATGAAATTTAAGTTTTCTTCTAAAAGAAAAAATACATAAACTTATGGTTTACAAATATTAATTTACTCAATTAATTAAGTTTACAATGATAGTATATTTTTATTTTCTTAATGGTTATAAATTATTATGAACAAAGAAATATACTAAGCTACTAGATGATAGAATATCTCAAATTATTATGTTGACAATAATACAAATATAGAAGAAAAGGTATTCAATAAGAATTAAAATGTCGTATTCACAAGTCTACTGAATAACTAATATATCAAATATATCATTGACCGTAATATAAAATATATTAAATTTCGACCAAAAACTGAATAAATGCAAATAAATAATATTTTAACAAATATTTTGTTTATTTTCTTGAAATTGTCCAATTTTATTATAAATAAGCTATAAATAAAAAATAACAATATCTAGCAATAAGATTTATTAAATTTGTATTGTCTTCATTATAAGTTAATAATCATCATATTCAAAAACATCTATAATTTAATTTTATAATAACAAATCAGTGGTTTTTGTAGCCTTATTTAAACATGTTTTCAATAAAACTAAAATAAGTGATTCATAAATGTAATTTTTCTAAACAAGATAATAATTTATTAAAATTTCAATTTTAAATTAATAAATGTTTAATATATTTTAGTTAGTATCAACTATCAATAAAAGAATTTTCAACAATTAATTAAATATATTGATATTTTTATTTGTAGTTATTAAATTAAAATTCAACCTAAAATTTGCTTTTGAAAATAGTTATAATTTATGAACTAAATAACTGAAATTATTTTGTATAGTTTAAGTTGAATATAAAATATAATATTATTTTAAATGAAGAAACACAAAATATGTCAATTGAAAATAGAAAATAAAAGACTTATTCAAATTTTTATAAGACAAAATAAACATCTAATATTAGTTAATTTTTTTTTTTAATCAATATCAAATGTTAAGGTTAACAATAAATGTATTATATATATATATATATATAAATAATTAAATTGTATTATATTTATATTTAAAAATTATTTATAGGTATATCGTTTATAATTTTTAAATACAAATAAGAAAATGAAAAAACAAATAAAAATACTTAATATTCTTTAATAATACATTTTTAGAGCCATACTAGTAAGGTAAATTTGTCTGTGCTATAAAATAGGTAATAAAGACATTAATACAACTAATGCATTACACTGTAAATAAAATTGATGACTAGGTGGCATATTGTTAATGAACAATTATTGCATGATTATTGATTAATCAATCCATAACATTTAATACAAAAACAAAATTCAGTTATTCAATGATACATACTTAACTAGGTCAATTTGGATCATCCATTATATCATCATCAGGGTCATCTAATTTTGATCCACTAGTGCATACTCGACATTTACAACAAACTATACATGGAGCAGCTAGTAATAACAATGGACTAGCAACAAGTAGCAGTATACCAAAGCCTGCAAATATACCAATCACTTGGGTACGATGCCATATCACGGAAGCTCTCGAATGACCCAATTTGTTTTTACACGGGCCTTTGTCATAATGCCTTAAAAGGAAATCATCCTGAAATATAAAGAGTAATAATTTAATTGTTGAAATAAAAGTAATGTTGATGCTTATAATTACTCAACATACATCTAAAGAAGCGAGACAATACCAACAAAAGACATGTTTACATCTTTTACATAACATTTGAGCACAGCCTTCATCCTTTTCAATAGGTACACTACACATGGGACAACATTTAATTAAATCTGAATCGAATGTAGGCATGTCATGTGTAGTTGGAGGAGGGCATGGTTTTCCAGGATGCCATGTTGCTCGACATCCAGAACAAAATTCGGTTTGACAGGTAGGACATATTACACTGTGTGGTCGAGAACGATCACCAACATCACAAACAGTTTCACATCCTGGTTTTGGACACCACATACGACTTTTATCCAATTCCACTTCTGTCAAAAAAATAAATAAAAATACTGATTAAAATTTAAATTAAGACAAAACAAAAAAAAAAACTAGAGCATTGTATTTACTTAGTTATTTAACTACTAAGGAATAAACAATTTTTAAATAGACCCATTTTACTGTCAAATATAAACCAGGAATAATATTCAATTAAAATCAAAACACAAATTAAATTTTTTTATTCTAAGATTATAAAATTAAACAAATGATAATAAATATAACTCATTAGTCATTACTGAAGTAACAATTTTTAAAAATATTAATTGAAATAAGTTTTAAAAGAATAAACATGATGGAATATTAGCATTAAATTAACCAATGTATAAATAATAAAAACATCTATTATATAAGGTATCATGTAAGGATTTATCATTGCATTACAATATCTTTTAAAATAATGAAGATATCATAATTCTGTTTTTTTTTTAAGTCTCTTAGAAACATAGACTAAAAATATTTCATATTTTAATTTAATTTTGGTAAAAACTTGGACACTCGGCCACGCGTGTGGTTAATATCAAGAAGAGCCATCGTCCCTTACCACTGTTCCACGTAGAACTGGCTCCTAAAGATAACAATAAAGACATCTTCAAGATTAAAAAACTCCTTCACTCCACTGTACTGATCGAAAAACCACATACAAAACGCAAAAACCCGCCTCAATGCTACACATGCCAAGCGTACGGTCATACGCACAATTACTGTAGTCAGCAGCCCAGATGCGTTAAATGCGGCGATAACCACTCAACTGATATGTGCACCAAAGATAGTAGCCTCCCGGCTAAATGTGCACTGTGCTCTGGTGCACATACAGCGTCATACAAAGGTTGTATTATTTACAAAAAACTAACGAAATCCACAAACAAACCAAAAAAGGCAGAAATTCCAAAACAACAAGGCACCTCATGTCGTCATGCATCGCATTCACCCCCATCCAATCCATCTTAATGTAACAGCTGACCAACCAATAACCAATACTACAGATTCAACGTCAAACATCGTGAATGAACTCAACAAATTATTAAATCCATTAATCTCTCTAATAACTGTAATTTTAAGCAAACTCACAAAAATATTCCCATAACAGTCTTTTCCTACATTAAATCTTATCTACAAACCTCATTAATATTATCTACAATCCCCATCCCATATTCTATTAAAATATTATAT
>JACXSJ010002265.1:0-35690 GCA_014851325.1 Pentalonia nigronervosa | reverse complement strand
TTTGGTAAAAGTAAAAAAAAATTTTTTATTTAATTATTTGAAAAAAAAATTGAATTTTGTAGTTTATTTTTTTGAAAATTGACATTTTATTTTCATTAATCTTATGGCTTTTAAATATTTTTTTTAGTTTTAAGAAAAATTGTGAATTATTAAATACCATAGTCCATAATTTAATATTTTGATTTTATCTTGTCTTAATTTCTGATAAAACTTATGTAATTGTTAATTATTTTTTGACAAAATATAATTCTCAAAACTAAAAAAAATTGATAAAAGGTTTATGAAAATAAAACATTGAAAAATAAACTACAAAATAGCTATCTTAAATTTTGTTTTAATAAATAAAAATATATATTTTTTAAACTTTTTTACCAAAGCATTAAAAAAATTTTTTAAATATTTTTAGTCTTTGTTCCTGAGTGTTTTATTAAAAAAACAAAATTATGATATATCTATTTTTTTAGGAGATACCACAATGGGTAAATCCTCATGAGACACCCTGATATGACCATTGAATACTTAAAAAAACATAAATGTATTAATACTTTTTATTTAAATGATTAAAAGCTTTATTCTAATTTTATATTAAAAACAAAATACTCAATTAAAAAAGGAGCTTTCAATTTAAAAAACAATAAAAAAATCTTTTCATTTCAAAAATAAATTTAACTGTTTTTTTTAATTATTAGACAATGACTCTATGCATTCACATGAAACAATTAAAAAAAAAATTATTTAAAATAAAATAAGACTTAAATAAATAATTTTTTTATTAATAAATCAAAAAAATATTTATGTTGTAAATGATAGACATGCACCATTTATAAATTATCACTATTATTCCAATAATAAAAGTAAACCCCCCAGCCAATCAGTCACCAACCATTAAAGCTTACCTAACCTTATTCCTCTGTTCATTAGTTTTCAAATGTGTTTTATTATAAATAATTATAAGTCTATAATTAAACAATAATATGTAATACCAACATTAAAGAAATGTGTATAATGCACATAGTATTTTCCATCTTATTTTTATCAAGAATCACTAAATATTCAAATATCTAGCTTTGATAGCTATCTTAAAATACATAAAAGATAGAACACATTATATAATATAATATTTTAATAAGATATTTAATCTGAGGTTTGAAGTAAAAAATAAAGAGACTAAAACTAATTTTAAAGCAAAAAATTAATAAAATTTGTTAGTGGTTAGACTAGCTGGACTAAAATGAATTCAAACTTACTTATATTATTAAAGTGTAATGAAAAATGATATTATATTAAAAAGAGATTTTTGAGTTATTTTGTATATTCATGAAAAATTTATTAACTAAGTAATTATGTTTTTATGTTCAAGGTTGATAAAATACTACTAAAATGTAAAACAAACAAAGAATAATCAATTATATAATAGTATAGTATAGTATAGTATAGTATATTATATTATAGTATTTCCACCTGATCGATCATTATAATTAAGACTACACTCACTATTTAAATTAAGTTGTTTGCTAATGTAATCGAGTACATAAAAAACCATAGTTTGGAATACTCACTTTTTATGTGTTTGTACACAATATTTATCATTTTTATATTATTTTTTTTTGTTTTGATAATTTTTAAAATTTAAAAATTGTGGTATAAAAAAGTAACTCTAAATACAAAAATATGAATGGTTTAAAATGACTACTTACTAGCTATGTCTTAATAATTTTGTTAATTTCAATGTATAGCTTAAAAAAAAAATCTATAAATCCTAAAAACATTCATATACAATTTTAAAATATACAGTCTCGTATAGAAAAAAAACTTATTTTTTATTCTTTATTATGATCATCTAATACAATTATCTGCTCAAAATCTACAAACCACTAATGATATTTAGTTTGCTAAAATATTGTTTATATAAATTATCTATACAATGTATGTAATATTAATAAAAATATTAAAATCCTCAGTGTACTAGGTACTTATTGACATTGATTACAAATACAAGTATTTATAATTAATGATTTTGCCAATTTCAGATTCTGAGCGGTGAATGTATTTATTTTACAATAATGTTTATTTTGTATAAGTCTGTACTCTGTGTACATGATAAGTAGTCAAAATAATGCTTTGATTTTCAACTTAAATATTTTTTTGGGGGGGTAAAGTTGGTATTTTAAAAAGTCAAAATTAAAAATTCCCAGTAGTTCAAAAGTGTCAAGATAAATAAAAATAAAAATTTAAAAAAAACAGTAGTTTTTACGCAAAACCAGTTTTTGACAAAATTGATTTTTTTTTTGTGCAATTAAGAAAAAATAACTGTAGATACATGAAATTTTCATGGAATGTTCATTATTATTATTATTAATATTTCAATATTAGCATTTTTTATACACTGTAGAGTTTTTAAAATATTTTGACTCTTTTTATGATATTTTTAGGTATAAACAATTTCTCGTAGTGGTATATTTTATAAGTTTTTTTAAAAATTATTGTAGATGAAAAAATTGTTATTATCTCAAAAATTAGAAAATTTAATAGAAGACTTCTCATTATTTTATGTTAGTGGAAATTCAATAAAAGTTGTAAACAAGTTAAATATTATATTTTTGAATGTCTAAAGTTGGAAGTTTGATAAAGTTTGTCAAAATTACAAACATATGAAAAATTATTTTGAATTAGAAATTCATAAAAGAAATATCTTTATGTATCTAAAATTTAAAAATTAAATACAAAATTCCTCAAAAGTTGATCAAAATAAAAAGTTTTGCAGAAAGTTAAATTAATTTTTTATAAACGTTTGAAGTTCAAATTTTTTTTGACATTTTTTTTTCATTGAAGTTTTAATAAACATTATAATTGAGAATTACAATTAATTCTTATATTTTATATATTTATAATGCTTTTGATTTACCCTTATTAAGTCTGTATCTTTGATGTTTTTCAATTTCATCAATGCTAACCAATGCTTCTATTTCTTCTAATTGGATTATACCTTGCTTCGGACATTGAGCATCTGGACAAGATATATTGTATGCACCTTGGTTGATTTCAAATTCCACATATGTTTTCACACACTGTAAATAAACAAGTTAATACAATTAATGAATTGTTTTTTTATTTTTTTTATGTGTTATATAAAAGTTTTAATATTAGCAATATTATATAAAGATTATATAAGCTTTTTAAATAAATTTATTACATTACTTTAATACTTTTTTTTTAAATCTTTTATAGTAATAATTAAGCTTGATTTCTGAATATTAAAAACATAATTAAAAAATAGTTTGATTAAATTCAAGGTTAAATAAATATAACATCGAAACCTGTTTTATTTTCCCAATAAAAATATGGTAATTACAACAACCACTACTGAATTGAATTTTTATTACACACAAAGAAATATTTTTTGTTGATAAAATATTTGGATCAAGTAAACTATAAAAATAGCAGTTCTTATTTAGCTTCAATAGTTAATTTCAAAATAAGAATGATTTTACCTATTGACAGGCCTAAAAGTAATAACATATTCTGTGGTTTGTTAAGAATTTTTTTTTTTAAATATTTTAATTTAGAAGCGAGTTATGAGCATTTTTAAATTGTAATATTTTACATGCTTATAGTTAGGTATAAACTTGTTTCCAAAAAAAGGTGGACAATCAACAATATAGTGTCAACAAACAATTTATGGCCTAATATTATTTATTACTATTAATTTATATCATTATTTATAATATAACTAATAGAGGTAGTATACCTTATTAAAATCTCATTATCAATACTTATGGGCTATGGTGATAACAAAGTAGAGCATGATACTGTATAATACAGTATCATGCTCTACTGCAATATAAGTTAAAGCAGTGACCGACATACCAAAACGTTTGGACTTTAGTATTTTTCTAATGTGGTTATGGCATCAAATATTATGTATACAAAAAAGAAAGCCTTATTGTATCAACAAAATCCGATTTTCCCTGATAAGTTCTATACTATAACGTATAAAAATTATTAATTTTTGAAAAGATCACATTTTTATGATATTTTAAACGAATTATTTATTATTGATATTAGTATATAATAATATAAAATAAAATATAATTTAATATAATCATAATTGTATTGTAGGTGAATAGAGTGTTTTCGAAAATAAACAATGTTTATTATTTGATAACCATAGTAAAAATAGTAAAAGGGTTATCATTTATGGTACAAAAAACAACCTAAAGTTATTAACATATACAAATACCTGGTATGCATATGGAAATTTGGAATTAGCCCCAAAAAGTTTTTTGTAACTTTGCATTATAAGAATTGAAAAATATAATGAATTCTTTATTGTTCTCTACTGTTTACTTGAAAGAAAAAATCAAAATATTTATGAAACAATGTTTAATGTCATTATATCAGTCGGTGAAAAAAATAATCTTTTCCCAGATCCATTTTACCTTAAAATTGATTTTGAAAAGGCAGTAATAAATGCAACAAAAATGTATAAAGAGAACATTTAATAATTAAAGGATGTTTCTATCATCTATGCCAGAATACTCACAGGAAATTAGTAAAATTAGAAATGAAAAAAAGATATCAAGAAGATAATGACTTTAATGCTTTTGTGGTATGCTAGATTGTTTGGCTTTTTTGCCACTAATTAGGTTACAAGAAGGTGTTGACTATTTAAAATTAAATATTCCTCTTAGTGCCGAAGAGTTATTTAGATATTTTGATGAAACCTACGTAAGTACTATACGTCGTATAAACAAAAAAAATACTTTAAGTTTAACCGTTCGAGGTTTTTCAGTAATATTTCCTCCTGAAACATGGAATGTTCACGAAACAACAATTCAAAACAATCACCGAACTAATAAGATTGTGAATCATAGAATAATCATTACTGACATTTAGTTGGAGGAAAATAACCATCAATTTGGATTTTAATAAACAAAATTAAAATGAACTATTAGTAGACCATGCGAAATTTGCTCTGCAAAATATAGTAAAGTCCAAAACGAAATGTTTGAAATCAAAAATCACCCAAAAAAGATTAAAACCCTTATGTAAACAATTAAATAGTAATGAAATTGAAATGGACATTTTTAAAATAAATATATTACAATTTAAGAAAACGTTTATGAAATATTAGTATTGATTATTAAATAAATTGAGTGTTTTTTATTTAATTATATATTATTGACATTGTAATAACAACAATATTATTATTACTATTTTTTTTTATCTACATATTATTGAAATTGTAATACAATGACTAAAAATACAATTACTACTTTTAAAACTTTTTTTATCGTAATTTTTATCATAGGCTTATTTTTTCACGGGGTTATTTATTAGGCGATTTTAGTTATTGATAGGGTGTCACAGCCCATAAGGGCACCTAAAAACATATAAAACGTTATCAAACGCAAAACAGGATTTACATTATTGGCATCAACGAAAACAAAACATTGCAATTAGCTATGGATGCAGAAGCGAATATACTACATAGTTATATAACGTTCTTCAATCGAGCAAAATAGTTAGTATCTAATGTTAAACGAAAAAAACAGAAAAGCAGTTACATTGAACAATTTGTATACCATAGCATTATTAAATGATTGTATATTATTTTTATTATTAATAAATACAAATATTTTTATTTGTCAAAAAATGTATTTTTTTTATCTATTTATGGTTTAATAAATATAAAAAAGTATAATAAATTCTTAGATACCGAAAATACTGTTGTAATATAAACATAATATATAAAGCGTTCTATTATTAAAAATGTTAAAGAACGGCTATTAAGGTGTTCATAAAACTTTTAAAGATTTTCAACACTATAAGAAGTAAATCGAGCTGAATTTTTCGAATATGTTATGGTTCTCTATAGCTTTCAAACTTGTAATAATAACAAGCCATTACCCTGTTTAAGTGAAGCGAGACGTGTGATACCCAACAACTGACTTCGTCTTATCCGTCTGTTTTTAGTTTTATCATTATTAATTATTGAGTATTATTTAAATATAACTATTTATTTCTAATTGACCTCTAACACAAGTTGATTTATTTTATAAAATATACCTACATAGCTATTTCTTTATCACATTTACTTTTAGCAACTACAAATTATGTATTTTAAATATTAATATTGATGCTGTGTTATATATTCGTCTCATATGGCAACTCATTACCCATATGGTAGTTAGTTCGCATAAAATAGTAAACAATACGATTAAATCACCAAAATGGATTCAATTGAAGAAAAAATGGTTCCTGTAAATTAAAATTTTCATAATTTTCAATAATTCATCATAATTCTTTTAACAGTCCCTGAGAATTTGTAAAAGTGTCCTTTCAAAAGTACTAATTAGTCAAATATCCAATTTGTAGAATACTTGAAAAAAGTTAGTAACAAGAACTCCGTCTAACTGAAGCAGTATTTTCCAAGAATTTATAACACTTAATATGTTCTCTGTTCGCTCAGAACCTAAACGAGGTATGACCATATTATTTTATAATACCCAGTGATATTAGTTAAATCCAATCACAAAACATGACAAAAACATTTTAACCAACTACTACCTATGGAATTGTAATATAATAATTATAATATATTATATTAACGAAGGATAAACCATAAATCATATTATTATAATGAAACACTAGGCAAAGGAATTTTGTGAATAATATAGTGCAATAATATCAAAGATAAAGGAATAAATCAAGGGTTTATAAATGTACTTGTTAAGTTGAAACCTAATAACTTATTTATAATATTGTGTTACCATTATTACTACCTGATAATAATACGATATATATATTATAAGTAAACCAATTATTATTATTATTATTGCTATTACACCTGTCATTGTTTGTACAACGTCTGTTTACCTGTGTCAACTGCCAAAATATCGTACACCGTTTGCGAATTAGAGGCCGATTATCATTTGTGTTTATAGAAAAATCATAAGGTTGCTCCACACTATGCATGTTTCGTATTTCGCATTTCATGTTTTCACGTTTTCGTTGAATTTCATGAATAGTGTATATAGCTTTTTCACGAAATTTTTTTTCGTGAAAACGATTTCGTAGTGTTTCGTGAACGAGGCGGTAAAATTGACGAAATCAAAGGACATGAAAATATACTGAACGAAACACTACGAAAAGCGAAACATGCATAGTGTGGAGCGACCTATAGAACTATTAATACAAATCGGATCCATGATAAAGGGCACTGGTGGTAGTAAAAACTATAAAAAAATACTATAATAATGAAAATATTTAAATACAGTAGATGCTGCTTATGAGATTCACATTGGGACCAGCACAAAGTGAGTTTTATAACAGATTGAATCTTATAGGTGAAAAAAATGTTAATTAATTATTCACTTTATTTTGCTACCTACTTTTCCTATAACATATTGGATATTATTAGATATTATTAAATAATTATAAATATATAGTACATACATACTTATTATTAATTAAATACTTAAACATATTAACTTCCATAGATTTTAAACTTTTATAAATTTAAAATGCGATAAAATTTGTTGTACATACATAGTATATGGCATGATTAGAAACCAGTGATAGGTTATGATAACTTATTACCTAATAAGTTATTACTAATAACCAACACAAAAATTTATTTTTTACGATTTTTCTTTACGAAATTTGAGTCTTATAACAGATTTTTTAAAATTAATTTGAATACGCCCGGACCGTTTAAGCGATTTTGAGTCTAATAAGCGACCGAACCTTATATTCGTGAGTCTTATAAGCGGCGTCTAATGTATATGTTACGGTAAAAGTACAAATACCGGCAAATCCTAGGTTTTACCGACTGCAGTCGGGAAATGTCTTCGAATTTCGGACATTTATCGATCGATTTCGGTAAAACCTAGAATACAAAAACAGTTTCGTCAAATCCCGAATGATTTTTGTAATTCGAATTTTTACAAACAAGATTTGGTAAATTATAGGATAAACAACTAGCATTGGTAAAAGTCCGAAATTTTTTACCAATTATGTGTTATTAATAATATTAAAAGTAATAATAGTAACTATTATTTAAGTATACTAAGTACTATATTAATTACTTCCGACTAGTATATTAGATAAGTACACATGTATATTATTATTAATTAATAATTATTATATATTGTATTTTAAATTTGTACATTTATAATATCTAGGTAATATATTCGAATTTAGAACAAATTTATTATTAAATATTACAATTATTACATTCATAACATCAACATTTTTTAGAATCGGCAATAATTCCAAACAATATAACTGGTATTCGTCAAGCAGTCAGTCACAACTGTCTTTGAATAGTTGCCTGCACAAATAAATTAATTATAAATGTAATAATTGTAATATTAAATAATAAATGTATTCTAAATTCGAATATATTAGGTACTATAAATATACAAGTATAAAATACAATATACAGTAAATTCTTATTATGTCGAACGTCGGTATCGCGAATTTTTCGTAATCTTGAACTCAAATTAAATCCCCTTGAAATAATTACCATTGTAATAAAACTCGATATCTCGAACTTTATTTTGTTCCCCTTGAACTTCGGCATAACGAGAGTTTACTATATAACAATTATTAATAAATAGTAATATAGATATGTACTTATCAAATTTACTAGTAGGAAGTAATTGATATAGTATATTTAAATAATAGTTACTATTATTACTTTTAATATTATTAATAACACATAATTGGTAAAAAATTTCGGACTTTTATCAATGCTAATTTGTTTATCCTAAGATTTACCAAATTTTGTTTGTAAAAATCCAAATTACAGAAATCATTCGGGATTTGACCAAACTATTTTGTGTATTCTAGGTTTTACCGAAATCGATAGGTAAATGTCCGAAATTTGGAGACATTTCCCGACTGTAGTCGATAAAACCTAGGATTTACTAGTATTCATACTTTTACCGTAACATACTAATCTTTTATATGTTTATCGGTGACCAATAATTCATCACTCAGTCATTTAATCGCGCCTTCCTTCTATTTCGGCACACGAAGCATAAATGCATAAATGTTAGTATTATAGGCAGGGCCGGTCTAGAAGAAAAATACAAGAGTATAGAAAATATTGAAAAGTACATAAGTTGTACATCACATATCAATAGAACTTTAAATGTCAAATTCTGGCTAAACTTGGACATTTAACAATTGTTCATATAACAGTGGTGTAGTAAGGCGGTATATACGCGGGTATACGGCGTATACCCACTTCTCTGCTTTTCTGTAAGTGCACATACTTACAGAACAACACATGATACGCGAATGTATTGGGAATGCTTTTATTCTATAAGCCAATTTGATAAATAAAATAATTTATATTTATATCGTGAATTACAAAGTCATTTAATTACATTGTTGCGTGCTGATGAATCGATCCAAAGAACGATCAGTGTGATTGATTCTTTTAAAACAAAACATGGAGATTTCATGTTAGAAGCTTTAAGTGTACAAAATATTATGGTGTTCAAAAACATAGTTTTATTAAGTAATAAAAAAGTAAACTATTTAAACCAAAATCAATTATTGACAAGAATATGTAACAACATTCGATCACGTTTACTTGAAACAAAAGAAGTGGAATCTTATTTTAAATGATATGCAAATTTTAAATGAACGTACATGACCTTCTGCAGTTGAAAATATAAGATTTGACGAATATGAAATAAAGAGATTGACGAATAGATTTTTATTAAATACAGATAATACGATTCAGGGCTTTCGAAAATATTTTTACAATAAAATTATCAATGACGAATTAAAAAAGTTCAACATTTTTAATAAGAACATTGCCGGTTTCCACGATGGAATGCGAAAGGGGATTTAGCCAAACGAATTTGATATGTTTAGATCTTAGAGCAAGATTATTCGTTACAAACATTTCTAGTCTAATATTTATAAATATTAATGGCCCACCAGTTGCAATATGAAATCCTACAAATTATGTAAGAAATTGTCTGATCAAACATAGATCTACAAATTATAACAAATCTCAAAAAGTTGTACAGATAAAATTAAATAAAGAAAAGGCTAGTCTGTGGAAAATTTTATAATTTATTTATTTGCTTATATGTTTTTTTTTAATTGTTATTTGTTTATTATTTTATAAACTAAGCATGTTAGGTGCCTAAAAAAATACCAAATTTAATAGTAGCTTTGATAGAGATTTCAATGAAAATGAGATATATTTTATTTTATATTTTTAATATTTTCCTAAAATCTTGTTTCTTATTTTTATTAATTAATATTTAATAATAGGTGTAATTGACACTTAAAAATCCTATTTGATTAAAACTTAATATAGGAAATTACTTAATTACTTATTATTATTTATATCTATGAATCATGGGTAATATAGGTAATCATCATAAAAAAAATAAAATTTATATTAATATATTTCTAGGAGTATGATTGTAGACTGTAGAGGCTTAATTGCGGTAAGGTATAGTAATATAGTGAATGTAATTATAAATATAAACACAATAATAACAGAGTTTATAGAGGGGTGTGGGGCACAACCCCCTACGTTTACATATTAAGCAGATTTAAGCGAATATTTACTAAAAAAAATTACGACTACATCACTGCATATAATTTACGTAATTTTTAGATAATTTATAAGTATATATATATATTTAAAAATATATTGTAGGCTGATTTAATTGCATATTAAATAATAATCATGGTTATATATAAATAAGAGTATATATTATATGTGATAAAAAAAATATATGGGTTAGTCATGATTATAAGACACCCGAACACTAGTTGTTAAATCCTTGTGTAATAAACGTTTATATTTATAAATAGAAATACCTACATAATATCTGAAAAATTAATATTAAAAGCGTTAAATTTTAAGCTTAAAGTTAGTTAAGTATCTAAAACAAAAACGAAAATCAGTGAACTCTAGATTGCATCTTCTGAGACACCTATTAAAATCGAAACTTTCTCTAACCAACAAATTTACGATATATAAATTAATAATTTGTCCAGTTTGGCTTTACAGTATCCAACTATGGGGGACAGCTAAATCATCAAACACTAAAACCTTGCAAGCATTCCAATACATATGACTAAGCTTAATAATCTCTACCCCTTGGTAAGTAACCAACAAAAACCCTACACAAAGATTTGAATATTCCAACCCTCAACGACTTAGCCAAATCCCATTACATAAAATTCCACTCAAAGCTTCACGGTCATTTAAATCCAATAATTAAAAGTCTATTCCCTGCCTCACTCAATCCTAAAAGGTTAAAAATGCAATGACCAAGAGACCTGTTCATGCTTAAAAAATAAAATAAATAAATTCTAATTGATTTACTAACGTAAAACTAAAAATAAAACCTAATTTCTGGTCGGGTGGTATTGCTGGGAGCCTTCCTATTCTATAATTAATGTCATTTTATGTCACCACACTTATTACACCTGTATGTATAGATTGTAAATAAATTAATAAAAATATATATATAAAGTTAGTTAACAACTGGCACTTTTGGGTATTCTTATTTTTTTTTCCAGTTCTATTGTTAATACGCAAATGATGTATGATAATTTAACGCAAAGCAAATAATGCAACTCAAAAATTGAAAGATGTACAACTGTTTTACAAAAAAGGTTGAAATTAACAATATAGTGATGCCCAAACAATTTATGGACTTATGCAAAATATTACAAATCGAGATCCAAAAAAAAAGTGGTTAATGCTCACTGAACCACTAACGAGCATTAATCTATTTTAATAAGCTTTCAAAACAATTCTGAACCAATAAATGATCAAAAAAAGGTTTGTTACAATTATTATCATATTTTATTCATATAGGATAAAATATAATAATTTAATTTTATAATGCACATCTATACAATACCGAAATAAATGTATAAATATTTTAAGTATCATGGATTATTTTTCGAATTACAACAAAAATAATGAAAACCAATTTCTGTTAAAAAAAAAAAAAAAGTAAGCCGTATTGCATTTATTCAATTTTCGCAATTTTTTATTATTCGCTTCAAAAGTCTATGATAATCCAAAAAATAATTAGAAAATAAAAACGACCTTTTAAAATACTAACTAGACAAAACGTCTAATTGAAACTTGAATTTCTCTCTTATTAGAGGAAATAGTAACAAAACAAATCGTTGTAAAACTAATACATATTAATTGTTTTATATTTCAAATATAATAAAATAATGAAATTTTAAAGTTTACTAAAATCGTATTTGGCGTAGCAGAAAGATACAAAAAAAATAACGTTTTAAATTTGATTCAAAACTTAACATAACAATCTATTTTAAAAATAAAAAAATAATATATTTGAGATGTGTCAAGATTATTTTATTATAACGTAACCATAACCACAAATTGAATTTTTTGAGAAAACATTTTAGGAGGGGGTTGCACCTCTAAACTATTTTGTTTAAATTGTGTTCTAAAAAAACCTAACATATTTTCAACAAATAATTTATAAAACGATTAATAATACAAATAAAATAGTTTTAAAGTCTGAAATTATAAACTATACACATATTATATACCGTCTCCATACAATGGCAGTTTGATAAGAAATACCTTGATTGTTGCTATTATTTATATTTTCAAACTTTCAGTGATAATTTATATTTTGTAAACAATCAATGTTTTAACATTTTATACGAACATTATTTTTCGTGGTTAGAGATAATTAGGTCTGTGAATTGAATGCATTAAACAAACCTTAACATCTCGAAAATGCAGTATAAACCCATAATATAAACCCTGAAAACGCGCAAAATATTAAAAATAATTTTAAAATGCAATTAAGATATAATTTAGAATCATAATTTAAAAAATATAAAAATTTATCAACTGAAAACTATTTTAAAGATATTATTAATTTAGTTCATTCAGGAGGTGAAAATATTTAGACAATAAAACTAAAATAAAATAAAAATAATTCATAAAATGTGTGTAAAATGTTTCAATTGAAGAAAAATTATCAAAAAAAAAAAAAAGACATTAAAAGGCCAAAATAAAATCTTATAAATCAAAAAGAACCAAAAATTACAAAATAAAAGTATCAAAATTAAATTCATTAGTATCTAGTTTTGTGTTAAAGAAACTATGTTTTACACGAAGTTTAAAAGTGTACACAAATTCACAGCTGTAGTAATAATAAAATTCCTATCCATAATATTAATATTTACGTAAATGTAAAAAAAATATAATAACCATTATTTCATTAACAAATTAGACATACATAAAAAAAATTCCTAGATAATTTTTAAAAAATTTATGTCCTGGATAGAATTTTTTTTTTTGGAGGGCTGAAGGTCAAGACCTTTAATTGGGGTCTAGGAACCGAACCCTTTAAAAATTTATCAAGCATAGTATTAATATTCAAATTATTTCTTTAAAACATCACAAATCTTTCATTAAATTTTTATTGAAGTTATTGTTGTCTAATAACAAATCTGAAGGATATATCATGGACTAAAAACGCAAGTTTGTAATATTATTCGAAATATATGGAATAAATTATAACGCAGTAAATATAGGTGATAGCTTCCTATTATAAGTTATAAATAGTTTATCTAACTTTTACAGAGTAATTACTACACCGTCTATACTCCATTAAAAATAGGACATATTTGATGAATTGCCCTATATATAATAGTTCTAATCGTATCACAGTTGTCAGTAGATATCATAATGATAAATCAACAAATTCAAATTACTTATAAAAAACAAATAGTATTTATACAATTGTATAAAAAAAATTATTATAAAATCAAAATAACGAAATCCATAGTTAAACCGTATTATAATAAATCCATAAACTTATTGTTGAAAATATAAAATTGGATGAATACTCAAAAAAAAAAAAAAAAATTGTTTCTACTTAACTTGTTTTAAATATGGTTTATAAATATGTAATTTAATAATTCATTTGTAGGACCTACGCTTAATTATTTCATTTATGGTACAATAAACCACTACAATCATAAAAAAAGTTTTTAGTAATTTAAAACTTATCTAACACGCTATGTCGCATGCGGCACATCGCACACGGCACATCATTGTCCAGGTAGTAAAAATAGTAAAGGCCAATGATTTTCTATCATCTCACCGTCACACTGCTTTGGTATGCTTTTTGCCTAGTTGAAATATTTATCTATTGTTCTATATAATTACGATAGGTAAGTACTTATTACATAAACAATATAATAATATACTTCGTGTTAAAGTATGAAGTACCTACCTAAATAAGTAGCAATCAGTAATTGACTTTACGACTTTATATATTTTAGTAATAGCCAATAAGTACGTTTCATATTATACTGTTTTAACATTATATTTGTTAACTATATAGGAAATAAATTTAAATATTCGATACTTGTATTTAAATACCATTATACCAGTGATGTTTTAAGTAATTGGAGTTCAATATTAATGATCCAAAAATTGTTAACCGAACATGAATTATATCTTATGATTAAAAATGAATGGACTTATTATAAATTATATTATTTTTTTTTTATGTTTATTAGTGAATAAATAATTTTTCAAATAAAAAAAATTAAACTGGATACGAGAATAAAACCATATAACGGTATAACTCTACAAGTATAGGTATATCTAAGACCGGTTTTACAGAATAATTTTTCTATAAATTACGCTATGAATATTTCTATTTAATAGTTAATACACTAAATAAATAATAATTTGTCATAAATATAAAGTTTCATTACCTAATAGATTGCCTCCTCAATATTTGAAGTGTTCGTCAAGATTTAATATTATACAGATTAATTTATAGAAAATAATGCTTGTTCGTTTATTCGTAAATAATAAATATCCAAAAAACTTACAATCAGTAGGTAAAATATATTAGTATTTTCTGTGCAGTATTGAGTAAATACACGAAGTGACAATACAATGCCATGTAATTTCAAAACAATGGGGTTGATTTTTTAAAGCGGTGAGCCAAGTAACAAATTTTTGAGCGATCTAAATAAAATTCGACGTCGTTGGAGTGACGCGTTTAAACCTCATCTATGTTTACGATAGTATGCGTACGATACAAGTAGTTATTGAACGGGCCTACAATATATACAAGGACGTCTTCATTGGGATGAAGCTTCCATACTTCGTTTAATTTCCATAGGTTAAGACAAAATGTGATTTGGCTACCTGAATAATTTTCAGTTTTAGAAATTAAAAAGCATTAAACCAACGCATCTGAAAAACGATTTTATAAGCAATGATCTATGCTCAGTTTACTATGTTTATTAAAAAAATTGAACATAACATGTATTTAGACAATACAAGATAATATATAATGCTAGAAAAGTTTTATTCAAAATGTTGAGGAAGAAAAGCCTAATCGACAAATTTTTAATAAGGAAAAAATATTTGGGGACTTGACAAGACATTATGGTTATAAATTAAAATTGTATACTTATTGCCTTTGACTTTATTGTCCTGAAATCCAGTTTATGTTTAACGGGTCCAGATTTAGGAACTCCATATTTCACATACCTATTATATCCTTATATAACAAACATAAGGATACATTTTTTTTTTTATTGAGTTGCAGTGATATTGTTTTCAAATAAACAGAATGATGTGAAACATTTATTATACTATATGATACTATTGAGCGTATTAGTCATACATATTGAAAAATTTATCTACATAAATTTAAATATAAGAAAATTTGGAGAGCTTGAGGTATGTAGATACACTAATATTTGGATTCTAAACTAGGGTCCCAAGTTGGCTCATGTACTTGGATCCAATTTATTTTAATCAAGCCCTAGACAGGTAATCTAAAATTCTCCACAGTAATTCATATAAAACTGAAAAATGGAAGTGGAAGTAGTTATTTTTAATTGTAATTATTAATAATTTATTCAGAATTTTTCAATACTCGTGTACCTATAGACATCTGAAAAACACTTCTAATTCCTATACATAGTAACAGTACTATTGTGCCTAAATAATCTTATATATTTTATTTTATTATTAAAATTATTAATTAACATTCTAGAAGTATAAAAATGGATTCATTTTTATTCTAAGTTTATTTTTAAAGGCTATAAAATATATAACTAGGTTAACTATTGCCAATTTGAGAAAGCTAAGATTTTCAAAAATTAAAATAAATATAGGTTCTTTATTGTATCCTAATTATTTTAAATCTATGATAGATATATTGCAAAACATAGGTTTCTAAAATGTGTACATGTTTACAGCCCTTTTAAAAAAAAATATTTATCATGTTATACTAACAAAATTTAAAATGCTATTATTTAGGTATATGATTATATCAGTCATACATTTCTAGGGTTTAATAAAAATTATAATAATTTATTTTTATGGGACCAGAATTATACTATAATTTTATCTAATTAATAATATTACACAAAAAAATAAATAAATTGGTATTGCAATAAGGTCATAATCTAATTCAGAAAATTTTTAAAGAAGATAATTTAGCAATAATATTTTGGTAAGGTTCATTATTATTTAATTGTACACAAGTTTTTAAGTAACATAGTTATCTATAAAATGAGATATTTTTTTTTTTTTGATAATGTGATAAATGGTTTATAATTCTATAGTAAATTGAAAATAACTGCAATTTTCATTGATAAAGCTACAATAATCAAAATTATGTAGCATGATGGCGTTCGATAAGCAGATATAGTTTAATTTTTTATTATTGAAAATAATTTGATCAGTATCATTTTATTACAATTTAAGCTTCTGAGTATAAAATCTTAAGCAAGTGAAATTTTAATTTAATATAGACCTTAACTGAATTTTTTTCAAGACAAAAATACCAAATAAATAAATAAAAAATAGAAACACATATCTAGCAGGTACTACACTTTGAAAAATTATATAAAGTAATACCAATACCTACATAATATTATGTTATTTATTCAATAATATAAATTAATAATATATGATTTGTTGCATATACTTTTTCCATAAATCTCTTTTAAGATGATCTCTTTTAGAAATGGATTAGTGTAATGTCCAATCGATTAGGTAAATAATACAAGTATACATATTTAAATTTTCAATTTATTGTATTAGAAATTATATATTGAGTAGGTATCCTAACACCGTGACAAACCTAATTTAAGAAATGTATATACAATTTTTTTCAACAAATTAATACTAATACCTCACTTCAAAAATGTGATCAATTTATTATAATCTATAAAATATATATTTAAAATAAAATTATAGCTTAAAATATGCAAACACTATAAATGTTACTCAATGCCACTCATTATATAATATATAAAAATTAAGGAACTTGCTTCAATTTTTCTAATAAATAAAAATTATCAGTAAAATAATTTTGCATTTTCTAAATTAGGTAGGTATATCATGGTTTAAAAAAAAAGGTTAGTATAATTGTATAGATAAAAAATATGACTCACTTCAATACAATAAGAGCAGCCACATTGTTGAAGTGTCCAAGAATTTTTTATAGGAACTTCATTTAAACATACTTTGCAAAGTACAATAGGTTGATCTCTGTGTGTTACAAAACTTGATGTTGATCCTAATGAATATCTAGATGAAGATGCAGCCAAAGACAAAACACTACTACACCTTGAACATACAGCAGTATCTCGTAATCGATTTATTGGTTTAATTCCAGCAGGCCGATTTAGTACTACATTAGATAATGTTACCATAGTATTGTATTTACGAATTGGTTCATCATTTCGTATACATTCTAAATGTGACCAACTTTCTGCTGAACCTGGTTGATTTAATGATGAAGATGAGGATGACTTGCCCCTGGCCAAAGTGACCAGGGACCGTAAACTGGGCATTAATAAATCTATTTTACTTTTACTCCATTTTCGTAGTTTTCTGGCAGCATCTTCATCATCGAGTGATGATTCATTATTCAGAAGCACTTCTTCTTCTCTTTCCCAACTATTTCTATTTTTTTTAGGTAAATCAACATCACTTTTAGACGGTTTCTCTTCCAAACCATTTTGCCCCGAAAGCACAGCGATACGGTGAGACTTAGGGCGCCGGAACGGATCACGTTCTAATATTATCTCGTGACCATCTTCATCGTCATCCCGCAACGAGTGAGTACGTTCATAATTAACAGCGATCTTCTTCATATCGCCGGTCGACGTGACCGCCAATCCGTCGACCGATCAGTTTGGGCTGATGGATGATTGTTTGTCATTTTCCGTGAACAATAAATTCAACTACATCTCTTAACACTGGTAAAAAAATATTGTGTACTTAGTGTTGATTAACTTTAACCTTCATCTAGAAAACAATACAAAGCACTGACTAAGAAGCAATTCAGGAAGTATTTAAATCGATTATTATTAAATTATCACAATTAAATATAGCGATTGTCACTTCAGACACATTATTATTATTTTTTTTTTTTTTGTTTTATTTTGTTACCTGATAGTGTTGAATTCGTGACCCCCTTTACTTTGAAAACAAGTTTACTAACGTATCAGCCTATTATTTGGGTTACGACTTTAATAGTAGGTCATTTAGTCATTATTTTATGAACGATCGATAACGTGATATTGAAAATTCTTGTACACAAAATACACAATAGAACTGGTGATAAATTTTTACAAAACAAGAACATTTTTATTGTTTTTATCAGATGAATATGACCAATCAGCCGATTTGACAGATGGCCATACAGACCATGCACGCCAATATACGAAAATAAACCGGTGACAGGTTGACAAACATCGACCGCGTTGTTCTTTTTTAAATATCTTTATAATATTACATTACAATATAATACTCATGTAGCCATGTAGGTACAATATGATATTACGATATGCCTATAGGCTATAATTCACTATACACTATACAGTCTTAAATATAAACTTTATTGGCATTTTCATTTATCACTTACTCACCGATATTATCGCAAGACACAAATATGCGTTATCCGAATATTCCGAAATAAACGCGGATGCCGTGAGCGCATTTATAATATTCGCGCGAGTTCGTTTTAATTTACTGGACGTCCTCAGATTTTAATTAAAATTTTACCAAATGATACGAAATGCGTTAATTTAATTTGTTTTTACGCTACCATACACACACAACACACTGTCGACACGCAAACTAACAAGACTCTATGGATTATACCGGACTGCATCTGGCCATGAAATAATATTATCGTCTAGTGGATACAGGTTTTCGTTCGCTCGCTGCGCATTGCTCACAAACCGATAGGTATACGTTTAATACGTCCTATGCCGATGCGTTTCAATTCATATTTTAAAATTACCATAACGATAAACCTATAAGGCTATAAGTACCTAGTTCTTCCGCCGGTCAAGCCACGCAATTAGGTAGCCGGTAGGTAGTACGATATACGAATACGATTTACGATCGTCAGATTCAAAAAGGTGTTTTTTCTTCGGGAAGACAAGTTAAATCCTTCGGAGTAATAAAACATCATTTCATCCCCTATAAAAAACGGACAAATACAATGTTCTTTAAATGTATTTATTTATTGATGTAAAAAAACAATTTATTGATAGTCATTCAAAATTTAAATTCTCAACAGTAAATGTATTAAATCATTTAAATATAAAATCAAAGACTAATTTTAATTACATTTTTAATCTATGATGAAATTAAAGACAATTACAAAAAAATACGACAAAATTATTATTATTATTTTTTTTTATTTGGGATGAATGATAATATATAACTATATAAGTCATGTAAGCATTAAGCATAGACGTATAAACAAGGTATAGATCCAGTGGCGTTTCAAATGTGGTCTTTGAGAAGCGATTGCTTCTCGATTTTTATGTTATGGCTAAATGTAATAACTAAAATTAGCTGGAAAATTCAAATAAATGTCTCAAAAAACACAGGTGTCATTTTTGGCCTACGTCGTTACTCCACTCCACTTCCACTAACATTTAAAAACAAAATCATACCTTAGCAACCGTCTGTCAAATACCTAGATGTTACATTAGACAATAAAAGGCTAACCTGGTGGCCACATAAATCTCAAAACTTCAGCAAGTATTCCAACGCCTCTCAATGCTTTTTCCAATGCTAAACAAAAAATTAGGTATACATAATAAATGTTCAGTATTAATATACAAGCAATTAAACAAATAAAAAAAATTTTAATTTTCCAAAATAAAATATTAAGAATAATAGCGAATCCACCATGATTCACCAGAAATAAAAACCTACTCAAAGACCTCTAAATTATAAAAATCCAAGAACATATGTGCACCCTGGCTGTAAATTTCTATAGTTCATTTCATAATTCAATATAGGCTCACTTCAGTTCAATTTGCATATACGTTCGCCACCTCAGAGACGTTTAGATATCTAAAATGCAGACATCCACATGATCTTATTTAAATATTATATAGTATATTTAAATATTACGTCTAATTATATTCTTTATCCGTACACTATTATATTATTTATTACAATGTCTAATCAATCTTAAACACGTTTATACTATTGTGTATTATTATTATTATGTTAAAATAGCCAAAAAAATACCTATTCTGTAAATAATTTGTAGATGTAAATAATCTACTTAGTCTAAGAATGTCTTATTAAATGTAATAAAAGAATATATATATAATAAAAAAAAATAACCAAAAATGTTTATTAAAAAAAAAATGTATTGAACATTAATTAAAGAAGAGCGGGGAGTGTTTGGGCGGTGCATACATTTTAGATTGTTTATGGATTATTTCAGTTGGTTCTCCACTGCATACTATGGATATAGAATATTAGACTCTCTACTTACACAACCAAGGGTACCCCCATTTTTTTTTTAAATTTATTTCTTATAATACAACCTACTCAACCCACTACTTTTAGTTTTACTATTTGTTTTATTACTTTGGTGATTTTTTTCGTAATAATATCGCATTACACCTTTATATAATATAGATAATAGGTATATATGTTTTTCAATAAGAATGGGAATCATAGAATATAATATATAAAGATTAAAGAAAACTAATGGAAACCCTTGAAATGGTCGAAATTTAAATTTTTATTATGTACACAGATAAACAGCACCCGCAGTTTTGTCATTATTATATTATTTAGAATATTGTTTTATTTCTTTCTGACAGACTATTTTATTTTACACCTACAAGAACTACAAGGCTACATACGATAAATGGAAATCCTAATTTCTGATCGTTTTTATTTTAAAAAAATACGATTCTCAATTGCCAAAAATATTCATTATTTATAGTAATTTAGAAGAACTGAAATTAGTTATTAGGAAAATAATGGAATTCCAAATTGTACTAACAATAATTTTTATTATTTTTATAAAACTTTAAAAAAAAAAATAATAAAAATCACGGGATGCAATTAAATATCCTGGCTTTATGTTAAATTTAAAATGTCATCTATTTATAATTTTATATTAATTTTATTTTTTTTTATTGGTTTAATACTTAAATTAAAAATTTGTATTTTTAATTTTATATTTAGTTTATTATGTACAGAGTGTAAGGTGTAACAGAAAGAACTAACTAGGTAATGAAATAACTTTTGTTCTAATCAATATTTAAAAAATTATTTTTATAAAATTAATGACACTTACGCTATATTCAAAGTATACAATTTTATTTTTTAAGACTAAAAACAAAAACAATTTAATTCAATTAAAATTATTTTGGAAAAATTCAAAATAGCCAATTTATAAATCTGATTATAAGAAAAATGTCGATAGTAAAAAAAAAAATTTATGTTAAATGGTTTATTTTATATAATTTTTTTAAATATCAATATTTTTTTGGAGTAAATTATTTTGAACCGTAATAACTTTTTTCAAAATATTATTTATTTGAATTTTTAGATACAGGTAAATCTTAAATTAATTGTTATTCATATAATTTTCATAATTTTTTTCATACGTTTAAGTTTTATCAATTTTTTATTCTTATTTATCAGTTTTTTCTATTATACTATGTGTACTAAAATGTAAACAGTTCAAACTATTTGTGTTTACTTAATAATCTATGTAGATTAGATTATTAGAGTTTAAGTTATTATAACAAAAAAAAATGTAAAAACTCAGTTAAAATATTTTTGCCTTACTCCCTCCCTTCAATTTAATATAGTATCTGATACAGAAACACACATCAGTTATTTGCATTGGTTCACTTCCAGTTTTTGACACTATATGAGGAATTTTGTCTTCTACTTATAAGAACTTGAGATAACACAAAAAACTACTAACCTCAATCTTACGTCCCAACAACCAACCATCATTTTAAGTAGGTATTTTGAATACAGAATAGTCAATTAATTATAATAATTAGTGGACAGTAGAATTATTTTTAAGTTTTTCTTAAGTAAAAATATTATATGGTGAAATTTATAATTTAATTGAGCGTGTTCAACTTAGAACATTAATTTTGACCTTAAAAGGATGCCAGCGCACTGTTTGTTTTCTCTCACCAGCCCACGCGTTACATAATCTAAACGCATTTACGCAGAATCATTTAAAATTGTTTTTTATGATTTTTGAACAATTTTAGAGTAAAACCATCAATTATGAAAATTATAGAGTATAATATTTGTGCGAATATGATATATCGGTTTTATATTTTATTATTATTTGATTTTGTACTCGACTTTCAAAATTAAAAAAAAAAATTGTAAATTTAAATGATGTCTAAATTGTTTTGAAACAATATTTAGGCAAATCGATATGTTGAACCCTCAAAATTATTATTCTCTATTATTTTTATAATGTGTGATTTTACTCTAAGATTATTCAAAAATCGTAAAAAACAATTTTAGATGAAAGCGTTTTATCTATGTTACGTATGGGTCTGGGAGAAAAAACAAATATTACACTGACATCCTCTTAAAATAAAAAAATTTTAAAATCTCAGTCATATTATCAGAACTATTAAGTCATTGAGAGGATGTCAGCACACTTTTTATTATTTCTCCCTGATCTACGCAAAACATAATAAATTTGCAATAAGCAGAACCAATTGTATGTTATTAGCTTTAATATTAGAATGCATTGATATTACTATTAAACTTAAATGAAAGAATATCATCCAGAGCAGCTCTTAAACGAGTTCTAAGCGTTTTAAAATTTTAAGACTTAATACAATTATAACTCACATTTAAATTAAAAATATCAATAAAAGCCTATAAAAAGCCCTACAATATTTTCACCTTCAAGTTCCATAATAGATCAATTTACTGCAATGTTTAGCTAAGAATTCAAAATTAATTCTGCTGAACCCAAATTTGCTCTATAAAAAACAAATTGTCCACCAATATCCTTTTAATAATTTGTTTTACCACCATAAATAGCTGAAAATAATTTATATTGTTACTGATTATATTATAAAACAATTATAAAATTATTAAACGAACATTTAAAAATAATATCTTTACTTCTGCGCAATCCCACATCTAGTTATTAATTTAGTTAATTAGATCAATCTATCGATTATAATCTACACTAGGAACCTAACTAGTAACTTGAGACTATAAGCAAGATATAATTGAATTCATAAGGCTCATCTTTACAACAGTATATTTTAAGTTTAACTGGTTTACTATTCTATAAACTTAAGTCTAGTATGCATTACATATGATAAAAAAAATATATATATTAAACTTATTATTTAGGGGAATCATTTAGAGGAGCAGGGGTATGCTTTTGCCCAACCCTAAATTTTAAAGTGTAAATTTGAGCCGGCTGCTGGGTTCACATAGGCCTAGATTGTGCCAATGTGGTACGAGTACGTAATATGGATACCGATCACGAGTGTTTGGCTATCATTTTATTTTATATGCACCATCATTAGAAAAATTAAAATAAAATTGAAATATTAACACGTCCAATGCCTATGTCGGATACCTTCGACGAATGTTTAATGTATTTTTGCATATAAATATTTTAGTGAGAACAAATTTATTAACGTTGGATACGTGCCGACGTCGGCCATATGATGTGGCGCCACACCATGTTGCCGGGGTCGTCACTTATCTGACGATATCCATGTTTTTCAAATATTGGCGTGGCATGTAGTGTGATACGCCAAAATAATGTCAGCATTGAACAATGTTAGGCCATACAGTTGTCAAATGTTAGATATCCTAAACCTCGGTGGGCCAATACCTTGTCTACTAGGCACTGGACCGGCTATAGAACCATTTTAATTTATGAGCCATGATACAGGTAGTATTATAGATTAATACGAGTTGAGAACGATCTTATCAATAATCTACAATAAAACAGTATTGGTAGTATACTAATATCTATAGGCTATAATAACCCAAGGTGGATTTATAAACCCAGACCCACAGGATACAGAATACAGAAGATGCAAGATATTATAGTCTGTACACCTAATCTACATATATATATATATGTATGATATAGATTTTTCTATATATATAGAAAAAATATAACCGTACTATCCAGCAAAACATTGTAAAATGTTCATTGCTTAATATTAATTAAAATTTTTTAAATAGTTTAATTTAATTTTTTTTTTGCGTTTAATAGCACATATTATATATTGATATTATATAACTGTTACCAATTTTATTTGATTAAAACGTACAATAACATATTATAGAGAATACAGATATGCTATAGTTTCTATTTTATAATTTCTTATTTGTATGACGATTATGCATTTTAAATAACATTATTATAATTTTAAGTAGTTATACTATACCAGGGCAGGGGTGGCCAATTACAGTTTGTGTCTTATTAACAAAAATCAAAATATACTATTATTATGAATTTTATTTTATTTTTTAAATTATAAAATTTATTTGAAAAACATTTTAGGCTCTCGATATCGTATTTATTCATGTGGCTTGCGAATATATTCATGTTGGGCACCCCTATACCATACTTAATGAAATAATGATGTTTGCTGACTATTTTATTCAGAAATTGTTATTAATATTTTTCTTTTTCAAAGTAAATTCTATTAAGGTAATATGTTGATTTGAATTAGTTATTAGTAGTATGTTAACAAACGTAGACATAGTTTACTTTATATAAAGTTAAAGTTTTATACTTATTGGGTCAGTCATTATTATGCCTTACCCTAACAAATATTGAAATGATGCTTCTGAATATAAACAGTGATTTTTGATCTACAAAGTTTGTAATCATAATTTACTCATCCAATTATAAGAGAGCAGCAAAAATATTATTATGTTTAAACAAATATTTCAAAATGTAGTGTATTTGTCTAAATATTTTATTCAGAAAATAAATAATTAAGTCAAATGTTAAAACTTGACTAATAGTGAAAACGTGAAGTACAATATTATTATTGATTATAAATACCATTATCAATATGGTGTTTTGGAGGTACAATAATGTATAGTTATGAAACTTAAGATCAATTAATGATCAGATAAAATGTAGGCAATGTAGAAAATGCGTACATGTGAACTATAGAACATAATTATATATATATATATATATATATAATTATATTTGGCAGAGATATCTTAGTAAATAACTACCAAAAACAAAGAAAAAAAATCACAAAATATATTTATTTTTTTAATACTTATTTTAAAAATATAATTATGATATAATATAATTGTTCATGTCAAAACATTTGATTCTGAGAAATTAATAGTACTAATAGTAACAATATGATTTTAAAGTTGTGTATATGGGATATACAAATTAACAACTTCAGTAAAAAAACAACCTAATGATTACATTATTTTGCAAATAAAGTTTAAATGATACTACTTTGGTTATTAAAAACATAAACATAAAATAGTTTCACAAATGACAATTTATCGTGTATGCATGAACATATTGTATTTAAAACATACCGTCATTTGCTCCTAACGGTATTAACAATAAAATGAAACATATTAGGTTACGGAATAAATCTTTATGATCAGATGGCACAGCATATGGCGTCAATTTGGTTGTAATATCATGTAACTGTTTAATTATATTTGTATTAAAAAAAATTAATTAGAATACTAGATAATATTTACTATCAATGGGATATAATTACCTCGTGGCAGATACAAATAAAAATGAATGAAACAATCAAACCATTGAGAACTGGATAACCAGGCAATAATACAAGAACTCCGTGAGTATCAGCTGCTAACCATATATGACATTGGCAAACCATTAATTCTAAAGAAATTCTGCCAAACCAAGCAAATAAACTGGAGAAACGTGTTCTCAATACGCCAGAAACATTTCTTAATATAATGTAACTAATTATCTGAAAATAATAATATTGATTTAATGCATAATTTTTTAATTATTACATTTTGAATCTTACAGGAATGACTGATGTATAAGATAATAATTCATAGCATTCTATTTTATTTTGACACAAAATATTATAAACAGTCGAGGCAATAAGTCCAATGAATGCAACAAATGAAGAAAATACAGCTAATCGAGGCAAAACTAAATTACTGTGATTATTGTCATCAATTAAATTATATCGTTGAGCTAAGATGATGATAAAGCTCAGTATTACACCATTAACAACACTAAACATATATTTTGTTAATTATTACAAATAATTTTTACTGAATTTATTATATTTGTTACCTAAAACGGTTCAATTTCCATCGATACCACCATTCATGAATATCATCATCTGTAGTTACAAATAAGGCTTTCCATGGACGTGTGAGAAAAATTTTATCAAAAAATACCTAAAAATTTAAATTAATTAATATTCAATATCATTATATATTTATAAATACATGAAATATAGGTATTATAACTAAACATACCTCAGACATATAAAGAATGGTGATGAAAATGAAAAGAGCTAATATTTTTAAAATTATATATAAGTACTGTGCTGGTCTTATTTCCGATGAAGCTGCAGTTACACGAGGTGGACAAATTAATAGTAAGTAGAGAATGGTAAACCAAAATGATACTAAAGGTATGTAATAATAGAATTGATATGGCCGGTTCATACATACACACAACACTACAGTCAACATGTTCAATCTAAATAAAATCTATAAAAAAAAAATTTCCAATTATTAAGATTAAATATAGTTTAAAATATGATACCATGTCCATTATTTGTTATTTTTATATTAAAAATCTAACATATCAGTACATTGACTTTTAAAGTTTTATTTTACTAATAAATATTTTAACTTAAGAATTATTAAAATTAAAATTTTTATGTCTATTTTTACAATTTACATTTTTAAAAATAATAATTTTGACATAAAAAAAAAAAGCTTACTGGAACCACCATCTATTGAGATACAAAACCATGATTTGATGATGATTTTCAAAATGGTACTAATGCCAAATGTATTCAAATAAATTGTTTTGAACTATTAATATCAACACTATTTCCTACTAGGAATAACAAATAAATTATAATAACACAAACAAAGCACGATTATTGTACATAAAAAATATTATGAGTTACGTTATTTCTTTTAAATATAAAATAAGTAGCCTATTTTTATATAAATATATTTTATTTAGACAACTTTACTAGTTGATCATTTAATGTAATATTCGTATATATCATGAATCAATTGATGCTAGAATAAGAAATATTTACATATTTAGTATTTATTGTAGAATGTAAACATATGTAACAATTTACAGATTACTGACTCGTCATTTATGTCGCACTCAGAGTTCAGCGAATTTGCTTAGAATAACAGAACACAGGATCGTTGAGTACAAGCATATATATTATTAGCATAGGTAGCAGTCAGGTTTTAAATCTTGAAAAACCTTTTGAAAAGGGTACTTAACAATCCTATGTTCTGTTAACCTAAGCAAATTCGTTGAACTCTGAGTGAGACTTGAATGACTAGTCAGTAATCTGTAAATTGTTACACATGTAAACATTTAGACTGTGTAACAATTAGTTTGAAATTAATTTATTTGTTTCTCAGACATTATTTTATATTATAAGTAATTTTTTGTACATTTGATACATTGAAGGTTATTTTACCTAAATTATAATTTTGAAAATCTATTTTTGTTCAATATTATTTTTACTAGAAAGAAGGTATATGTGCCTGTTTATATTACACAAGTGTATCATATATGCTATTACAAACACACCAAGTAGATATTATCGTTGGTTTCACAACTTTATAAAATAAATATAGAATGACATAACATAGCATTTATTAATAATCTATTAAAATAATGTTTGGAATATTTTGAATGAATAATGAACACAATTTTTAACATATTTTATAATATCAAATTTGATTGTTAGGTTAAGCTTTGAATGCATTTTTTTTATAATTTTTATGTTCATAATGCTAATATCCTAATCCTAAATCTATAGTGATAAATAAAGTTTAAAACTTTGTAGAAATTGTAATTTCTACAAAATATAAAATTTTGCATTTGATCATTTAGTACAAACAGTAACTTTAATACATCCAAAGGTAGCCTGAATATTCAAAAAAAATCTGTGGTATAATTATAAATTTTAATCAATTAGAAGTTCTCATGTTTCAATGTAAAACAAATAATAAATGTTATTGCTTATAATATAAAACATATTAACAATCAAAATATATGTTCCAAAAAAAAAATTTTAAACATAGGACACTAAATGTAAATCTCATTTTTTAAAGTTGTGTATATGTCATCCATTTGGCATTCTGATCAGTTTCGTGATATTGGAAGTTAGGAGTAGAAACTCAAATTAAAAATTATCAAAATTTGTTAATTATTTTGTAACAATGTGTATTCAATTTTCAATTTTAACGACTTAAAAATTGTTTTTGTATGCAATAAATTATCATTGAATTTAAATTTAACAAATATCAAGTAGTGTCCTGCTCCAGTCAGGATATACTTAAAACTTACAATATCGCAAAACGACTTTTTCGGTTTTTCTTTTAAAACTTAAATAAACTTAGCAAGTTACTAAAGTAGTATACAGACTTTTGTTATTCATTCACATTTATTGAAACAAAAATTAAAATTTCTCAAACATAACAAAATATGGTTAAAAAAAAAAAAACAGTCAAATATTATGCAAATCCCATTAAATATTACATTTTAATACAATTATTTATTATTTAAACAATTAAAGCATTTGTTCCATACCACTCACCTTTATCAGTTCTCCGTCCAGTAGTATAAAATGCACACAAGACCAGAGAATGATAAAGGAGTGTAATAGGAAAATCTAAATAATGAATGAAGATTTTGTAAATATAAATCAACAAATTCGATATATTACCTGAAAGTAACGAGTAAGTCCTGCATCACTTCTATGCCACATGTAATAAAAATGACCATAGCCAGTAAGAAAGAGATATGCAGATATTAATATTTGAACATGATTTGCAATTGATGTTTTTATACTTGCTCCAGTTAGGTTGTATATTAAAATTATTAATTGCATCCAACCTATAAATAAAACGTTTAATTTATTTGATAAATGTAAATTTTGTTACTATATTTATTCTAAAATATAATATTTTTATTACTTTATTTAGAAATATAAATCAAATTCAGAACTTTAACTTAAATAAAACTTGAGCAAATATTTATAACATAAAAAAAAACAGGTGTGGTGTACTATTTGAAATAATATAAATATTTAACTTAATGTTATGAATTGTGAAAGTTTTGTAATTTATTCTGAAATGCTTTGATTTTCTATAATTTAATTATTTATATATATTTTTGAAACAATTTAATCCATCATTGGTATCGTGATGAGCGTGTCGCTCACCTCGTTAATATTTTGAGAACCACTTGTTTATTTATTACTTGATTCCATCTGATACTATTTACACCTTCAATCGACACATGTCTAAATATACTTTTTTAAATATAATAATTTTATAAATATTTCTTAATTAGATATCAACATGCAATGTTATTAGTATCCATAAAGTGAGCGCTCACTCAATACCAATGGTGGGATGCTGCATAGCGGTACCAATGACAGGTTAATTTAAAAATGTTTAAAATCAATACCTTTCCATTCGTCAGTTTGATCTCTATGTAATACTTTTGTGTATCTACTTTCTTCAGTAAAAAATAAACCGAGAACAAATACATAACCAATAGGCAACCAAAAACTGGCATCAGAATAATATTTGTTTTCTTTCATGAAAAAATTAGTTCTGAAAATAAAGAATTTTATATATCATAAGATATTCTTAAAGAATAATTGAAAAATCAGTAATTTACCTGTCACATAAGTAAAAATAAATCATAATGACACCCAATTTTGCAAGAGAAATCATTACCACATAGCATGGTTCATTTTTTGATAACCTATTTTGTCGATATCTAATTGCCATTAGGATTCCAATGAAAATACTAAAATCAAAATTTATCAAGTTAATTAAAAATGTAAACATTTTCGTATATTAAATTTACTTACCAAATGATAAAAAAAACCAACATATAACCTTGTAATGAAGTATATGGTTCAGTACTTGAGCAACAGGTACCATCATTGAAATTCATGTGATCGTTGCAATATAAGTTTAACAATATTTGAGCTCTTAATCTTAAAGATGCATTACTAGAATGAATACCATCTAAACTATCACTCATTTCCCCTTGGGACACAAGTCTTGAACTCCACCACATCTCAGCTGAACTTTTACTTAAAACCTAAACATTTACAAAAATCTTATGATTTATTTAATACTTGGCAATTTTAATAAAATTAAAAAGAGAAGTTTTAATTATGTATTTAATACTAATTTATTAAAAGTAGAAATTATTTATGATGGAACTTCAAGAAAATGTAAACATATTAATCTTTTGCGTGTAGTATATAGCATTTAATGTGTAAAATGTTATAACTATTGTCAATTTGTATATGCAATATATAATTTATATCAGTATGATTACAACTTATAATAACTTGACACATTTGGTAAATAGAAAGTATTCCTCGTGTCAGTAATAAATAAACCATAAATACACATTTTTAACTTCAAAAAGTAAGACTTAATGAAAAATTTAGTGGTGTTAATACAAATTGTTTTTTAGTACCTCAAGGTACAATACTAGATCCCGTTTAATTTATTATCTATATAAATGAACTTTTAAATTTAAAATTGATGATCAGATACATTATTATGCTAATGACACAGTTATTTTGATTAAAAGTCCTAACTATAACAATTTAAGTAAGCTAATTATTGTTTACAATCAGTAAAAAATTGGTATGATAATAAGAGATTACAGTTAAATATTACTATAAAAAAAAATCTAAATAGATATGTTGTATTTAATATTACAGATGGGTCATAGTACAAGAGCCCCAACAATTCTCTATGTGCATACTTATTTAATTGTAAATTTTAAAATCACCCTTGTGTGTGTTTACCTCTGAAAAGAGTTGATTGCATTAAATATCTTGGTATACATTTTGACCATAGACTAAAATTTACTGAACATATATATTTTGTGAATAATGCTATCAGAAAATTATTGTATAAGTTCCGAACACTTAAAAATATGATTGATAGTAAAACTATTAAGAGTAATTTATTTAGTTCTTGCACAATTGACTTTTTCTTATGGTATCTCAATATGGGGCTCTTTTTACTTGTTGATATGAATATTTTGTCAACCACTATTAATTCTTCAGTTAAAATAATTCTTAATAAACCATTGCAGTACTTAACTAATTTCATTTACCCTGAGCTTAGTACTTACTTTAATTCAAATTTATGAGAGACAGATGTTATTATACTATTATATATATAATGTTAATATTAATCAATTTCAGCTTTCATTTTTAATTGTAATAATACTAGAGTTAAAAATAATTGTAATCTAATTGTTCCTTTAAATAATACTAATTTTAGAGTACGATGTTCAATAATTAGAGGAATTACATTATTACACAAGTATTATATAAATTTATCCAACTATGATAATATTTATAACTTCAAGAAATGTATCAATAATATTTTTCCCAGTTTTTAATTTTGTATTTTAGTATTTTCTCTTCTCTTTGTACATAACATTGTATATCGATATCTTATAATTTATTTTTTATTATAATTTCACTTATTTATATATTAATTCAGCTCATTCACATTCAATCATCTTTGCTTATTGGATGTGCTTGCAATTTTTTTTTATTTACTGTTTTACTAACATTATATATTTCAATTTTGTTTTGTTACAAATAAATATTAATAATAATTATTATATTAAGTTCAATAAAAGTATATATAAATTTATAATTTATATAATTTTTAGTATATTAGTGTTTTGAAATCATTATGATGTAAAATTGTTTAAGTAATAAAAAATGTTTGTTTCAAAGTAAATTAAAATAATTATTAAATCAAATTATTATCATTATAACTGTTTAACATTCAGCTTTTGCTCATAAAAAATAATACATTACCTATAATTTAAATTTTGTTATTAATAGTTTATGACAGTTGTGTTGTAAACCCCTGTTTTTAATATTAGTTTTTGCTTATGTAGCCGTACGTCAACTGCCGTCCCAAAAATATGTTTATCGATGTGAAGTCAGTAGAGTGCTACACGTCGAATTAACAATACATTTATTAGTTAAGTAAAATAATAGTTCTGTTGTAAACCGGCTCATCTTAATAAACCTATTCCTCTCAATCGAATTTGTGTTGATTGCTGTCGAATCCAACCTACCAAACTTTCCTATTTCGTCTTTTTTGGAAAGAAACAAACCGACGGGAAGAACGGCATGATGTTTACTGGAAACCAACTGGGTAAGTCATAACAGTTGCATAATTATTTTTAATATATTTTTTATTTATTTAAAACTTTTTGCAAATGTTTTAAAATTGTATTTGCATATTCAAGTAAAATATATTTGTAGATTTTATTTTTATAGTATTTATCATTTCAGTATTTTGGTATACGTTTCATACTGATATTATAATACCAGAAATAATTTTCAATATCGTCAGCCCTGTCTAACACTTGAAAAAATATTAAACTCATTCAAATCCAAGCTTTAATTACAATAGTTTTTGTTCATGTTTAATTCTTTAAGATCCACTATGACAATTTTCCACAGTAAACTAATGTTTTAAATTATTTTATAAACTTACATCCATTGCAGCTTCATTATACAGATCAATTAAATTGTTAGTAACCATAGACATTGAATTATCAAGTTTATTCTCATCAACTGGTTCTTGTAAAACCCATAACACTATTGACTTTGATGAAATATCATTAATTGGCTAAAACAAAATACATTGAAATTAATTTTAATTTGTATAAATTATACTTAATACTATTTTACCTTAATTAGTAGAGTGATATTAGCAATATAATCTTGAATACCATTTAAAGATCCATTTGATTGAATGATGGGCCAAATAGCACTTCCTGCTACAATAACTCGAGGTTTATCATTTACGTCCTATTATCATATATCACTGTAAATTTTATTTTTATTTAGGTCGAATATATAGTAAAAATATTTAAATATATGTTCAATTTACTTGCTTTCAATTTTTTAAAATATTTGACCATTGGATCTACATATGGACTCCCAAAAAAATTTACATCTAATTTCAAACGACTATCATGGAATGGATGATCAAAGTCAGAATAATGAGAAGGTGTTAATTTTGAACTTTTAACTAACTGTGCTTTTGGTTCTATAGTATGAATTAAAGCATTATACATATCTAGTATTCTAGAATCACCAATAAAATTAAACTGGTTATGACTTCCTCGAAATGCTAAATATTTTAAGCAACGGCTACAATCTCTGAAACCAATATTTAAATAAATATTATGCATAACAATACAAAATAGTTTACTAAATAAAATCCCATAAACATTGGGTATACAATCAACCATACATTTTTAACTTTAAAATTCTATACTAGGTGTTCAATTTGGGATTTTATGATACAGTGTCACAATGAAGTTCTTTTATTTAGATAATAAAATATAAGATTGTCAAGAATATTGTTCGATTATTTTAGTATGACAAGAACTTAGCAGTAATTTATTAAATTCTTCCATATATTTTTTTAAAAATATCATAATTATTATTAATAAAATGTATAAATTGGTGGTCTCACAGCCAAAAAGAAAATAATTATATTTATTATTTATATATTTTATAGATAGGTATAAAAAAGAAATTGAAGACTCGCATACCAAAGTAAACAATAGTTTGAATAGTTCCAAGACAAAATATAGTTGGCATTAATGAAATTAAACTATTAAATTTAAATTAGTTCCTAACAATGGCCTTTTAAAAAAATATTTTAGTTCTGATTTAATATAATAACAATTGATGATTATGCAAAACAATGGTAGAATGATATTCAGTTGTAAAAGTCAAAATTGTTCTAGCTACAGGAAAATCACAGAAAAAAGAACAAAAATAAAACTATTATTAAGAAAACTTTGTATATTTAATATAATTTTTAAAAATATTGAAATTTATTTCATTCTTCATCTTTATATGATTTGTTATGCTTTTATTACTTAATAAAATATAACTAGTAGTATAATTATTAATTATAGTCAAATAAATTTGTATTATTGGAAATTCCCAATGTAGATCTTTTCATACTTCCAGGCTTTATCTTTATATAATTATTTGAATAACAAAATATAGTCTGCCAACAGTCAACAATGCGTTTATATGTTTAAATTTTTATTTTAGAAAGAATTTATTTAGAAATGGAAGTTTTTTAATTGTTTTTTTCTTGGTTCTTTTACCGATTACCACCACAGGGATGTAATACTCATATTTTTATATTATAAGTGACCAGCTAATTTTGATTGGTTTATACCCACCCATACCTAAATACCATACAATATTCTAATTAAGTTTTATTTTAATCATCGAGGTAGTTCAATTCTAAAATATAGAATAATAGTAAATATTAAACATTTTTTTTTTTTGTATTACTTTAAGTACAGTTTTTCTGTGGTTATTGCTTGCTACTCAATAATATTTTATACCAAGAAAACTATTTTTATTAGTTGATTATAAACACACATTCCATTACAGTATTGCACCTATTCCACAGATATCAGCGATATCTCCTATGGGCATGTTATCAGAGTTGCAAAGTTATGAATAGTTACTACTATAATGCAACAAAACCATACTTTGAGTAATAAACTGAACCAAAATTAAACTTACAATTCACTATATTCATGCATCATGCAACCATATGGTTGCCAGCCCATGTCACCTTTGTATCGTCCGTCGGATAGAAGCCATTTGCAGGAATCTCTTGCTACAAAAATATACATAATGATAATTGGAAATAAAATCAACAGTAGTAAATTGTGTATAATTAAGTAGTATTGTCTGAGATTGTATACTTACCATAAAACAAATGAATACAAGAATGGATGACAATAAACCAAAACACAAAGCATAATGCTATTTTCTTGGCATTTTTTGAGTTAAATTTTTTATTAATGTCGTCATGCCTCTGAATGGATTCATTGCATAAAAGCGGAGCTTCGTCAGATATTTGATCATCGGCCATTTTTCATGAATCGTTTATAAGCATTGCTGATACTTGTCACTAGCAGTTTCGTAATAATTTTACTAACAACAAGTTAAATCACAAATTACAGAAAATTATGGTCAATTTATTTAAT